>VBVQ01000867.1:0-45360 GCA_011636635.1 Tetramorium simillimum | reverse complement strand
ATATATATATATATATATATATATATATGAAATCTATATATATTAATGATATATTAATAATGTAAATATGTATAAATGTACATATATAATTTAATTAAAAATTTATCATAATGCGAGTGAAAACTTTGTCATTCGTTTAGTGGAGAATTCTTTTCTTATAATGTCTTCATTTGTCCCAGAATATTTTTATTTCTCTTCACTATCTTTATTTCACTTTAATGTTAATTATCACTAGATAGGGCAAACTTTCTAATGTTAATTGCCCTTCATCCGCTTTTATTGGTGAAGTCACCAGCTATCGCTGTTGAGTCACCACCGATTCGTTGCCAATACGTGAGAGATCGAGCTACCAAAGTTTAGAACAAACCCGCTATGAATTAATTATTCGCCCGAGACTCTCACTTTGGCATATTGTATTATACGTCTCTCCGGTAATGAATTATTAATGAGACGCACCATTTTTCCCGTTGCAGGAGGTGCGAGCGGCGTCGCTGATTCTCTGCTTGGGAATTCTGCTCGCGTTGATACAAGATGGTAAGTCATTCGCAATTTTTTTCTAATAAAAGCGCATATAATTCTCTGTAGAAGAAACAGTTGAAATTTAATATGTAAATGTTTTTAATTACATATCGAAAACCAAATTAAAGACATCTTCCAACATCTTATTGATTCGATAGTTTCGATTTCGGATCGACTTTCTCTTAGCAAAAATTTAATCGCCATCACTTTTCTTTTTAAAATTCTTAAAAGTTAACAATTGTCCTGCAGAAATCGAATAAATTGTATTTAAAATTCTTTTAAATACAATTTATTCGATTTCGTGCGATTTTCAAGAGGCTTCTCGTATACTTAATTATGCAATATTATAAATGAAATTTTACGTCAAATACAAAAGTATTACGCAAAATAAACGACAGCCAGGTTTAATGCGAAAAGTGACGCTTACGGATCTTAAAAAATAAATTATAGCTTATATTTAACTTCGATTAACTTCGAAGAGCATTTATGCACCGTCAATGTAAACCCTCATCTTGCGAAACAAACTGTAAAGCTGCATTTATCTGAATCCCCGGCATTTATCCGCCTGCCGGTGTATTCTGGGAGCGAAACAATAATCGTTTCCACGCTGCACGAGAGCAGTCGGCACCGCAACCGTGAGCGAGCGAATTGGAATGGGACACGCGAAGAAAACGAAAGGGTCTCTCGGATCGCTCGTAAAGTACTAGTTTTTCCAGCCGTCTGGGCAGCCGTTCGCTTTCCTGCAAAAGTCCCAGGAAAAGATCGAAAGTTTCACCGAAGGCTTGTTATTAGGCTTGATTCCTTTGCAGATATTCTTGAAATGCAACAAGGAGTCGTACCTAATTGATCGTTTGATTTTTTTTGTAACAACTTCATGTAAATTCATTAGCGTTAACTATGCGTTGCGGTGTTTAGAGCTATTAGCACAGAAATCATTTTTTTTTACATGTTATATGTGAGCATTCTTTAGAGATTGTTTCGTCATTGCAATTAATTTCATTTTTATAAAATCTTAATCTCAGATCTGAATTCAAATTTACTCTTACGTATTTAGACATGTAATATGAAAAATGCAAAAAATTATGAGTATTCCTCGATGCATTCTTAATTTAAAAAATGTCGAGTTTTCTCTTATTTGATGAATCTGTTATCAAAACCGAAGTTATTCTGCAATCCTTTTGTATGGAAAATAACTTTTGAATGAATAACTAATGAATTAGTTCTTAATATTTTCTAATTACTTAAAATAAACATTTTATTTTCTTTATTGTTGCAAAAATAAATCGATAACATCAAAAAACGGTATCTAATTGCTTAGTTTCTTTCAACCAAATTGAATAGAACAATCTTAAGACAATTTAACATGAATTTAAAACAATTAATAAGCTACAGGAAACATATCATTGAGCACTATAACTTTTATGTTCAAAAGTTTCTCAGTTACTCTCGCGCGATCATATAAATGTGCAATAATTTCGTAAAGAATTATAGTTAACATTCCCATAAATCGCGCGAAGAAGCCGTAACATTTCTCACAATGGGCAATAATGCCCGCGAACGAGCGATAATGCGGAGAGACTTCCACCTTGCGATGTCTATGCGCTTTCAATAACGGCGCTTTCCACATCGTGATCAATGTACAGAGCCACGATGTGAATTTTTCTCATATTTGACGGGCAAATCTGGAAAAAGGCGCGAGATCACGAATAAGAGCGGAGATCGCGAGTCTCTTGCCCGATATTATCTATATTATATAGCGGTTTAATATTATTATACCGTTCGTATAACACCGATTTATATGTGCGGCGTGGGACTGTTGAGTATTCTCTCGGTGGGCGTTGTTGCGGTGAAAGAGAATCTCGAGCGTTAGTATCGGCAATCTTTGTTAGGGTGGAGGCAATGGAGTTTACGCGGATTAAAGATTCAATACGACGTATTTTATCTAACACAAATATGTACTCCAGAATCTCCCGTTGCAAGTGATATATTTTTGATAAATTTTAGTCTTATTATATTACCTTCACGTGACTTCGTTATCTGCTTAAAATATTATGATACTCATTTAATCCTACTATTTCTGTTACTTCTTCTTTGACCCATTTCCTAATAAATGTATTGTAGTTCAACGGAGTTAATCTTTATCTTTAGCTGCGTGAAAGATTTCTAAAAGTTTAAGATGAGGTATAAACATTTTTATGAATATTTTTCACATTTTATGACATTTCTTAAATGTTGTTTAGATAATTGTTCGCTTAGGATTGCTGGCAGGAATTAAAACCGGCAATTTTAAATCAGACTTTATTACTACATAAAATCTGAAATAATTTTCACGTTTACCTTTTACGCATTTACCTTTAATTTATGATAATTTACAAAAAAGTAGAAACTAAACTTATTTCTCTTAACAGACTAATTTTCCGAGCAACTTGATTCTTTATAATGAAACATAATTATGTTAGATTATAAAACCAGATATTTATTCATACTAAAAATAAAATTGTACAATATAAATAATTCGGTTATGTATAAATTTTTATTGAAATTTTCAATTTTTCCTATTTTTCGAAAGTATTCTAGTTTATAACCGTCTGGTTTGAAAGACGTGATTAATCTATAATTAATCATCACGTATGCCATTATTAATACCATAAAAATCAACTTTCCTTTAATTTCGCGTATTACAGCGTTTTTACTTTTCATGCGTACATAGATCTTCCGATTTAACTCGACGAAATCGCATCGGGCTCGATCGTTGCCCGGGGATATCCGTTGACCTCGTCGAAGTGTCACCTTCGTCGAAGTGGTCCCTCGGTCAGGGTCGGATGGCAGGCCTTAATTCGCAGGCACTGCTCGCGCATTGTTATCTTGCACGATGCTCGGCCTCGTTTCACGCACGATCGGTGAAAGCACGGCGGATAATTCGCGGACGACTCGAAAGTACCTCCTTGCATGTAACCGAACGACGTCGGACTCTCGGCGTGCCAAGTCAAAGTCAGCCTTCGTGGGCGATTATGCGCGTGCGAAGCAGGGCAACGAGATGCATACCTCACACCGTGCATAGATACACGCGTTCGGCTAATTAACCGCTCGGACGGCTAGAGGGAAACACAATATCCGTCTCGTAATACTATCTCTCACTTTCGCAATTGCCATTTTCGATCGAGTTACGTGGATCATCCCGATGTGGATCACTGTAACGTTTCGCTGAAGGAAATTGGATTAACTGTAATGACATCCTCGATAGTGCAATCTAATCCAATTGATGTAATCGCGGTGTTGTAGGATCTCCTTATTTCGCAAAGTTACAGAAGATTCATCACTATTAGCAAGGAACATGAATTCTAGAGAAGATTAGCTTTTACAAGAAGTAATAAAGTAATAACAACGAGTAGTCTAAAGTGATACAAATAGATGGATACAAATAGATATCTCATTCGCTTTCTATGTAAAACAATGTTTTGAGCGTTAATTCATGTTAAAATATTAAAATATCAAAAGCAACACAATTTAAACACTTTTACTGATTTTATTTACATTTTAATTTTAAATTAATTTACATCTAAAATTTAAATTAATTTAAATCTGAAATTTTTTTGTTCATTATTTATTGAAATTTATTATACTGTTATAATATGTCAGATGCATATCTAACTCAAGAAAATTACTGTTTTTACAAACATGTAAGTTTATGCTTATTTTAAAGAAGATGTAATAAATCTTGGAAGAATGTTAATTTTATTTACACTAAATTTTTATCAAAACTGGCTGCATTTTCTTCTCGATGTCAATCATACATTCGGAGACTGCTGTATCTTTTTTTTTTTAAATAAAAAAGACTCTAACCGGGTGCAAGAGACAGAAATGCGTTCTGAGAGCCGGCGCGGCTACGCGAGTTGAAGCCGAAACGACGCTATTTCATCGCGTGCATAAACGAAAGTCCAATCGCGTGTCAATTTCTCCCCGTGGCAGCGTTTTCTCTCGCGGCCGTTTACGCGTTCTCCCCGCGTTCGCGGCTCGCGAGTGTGCGCTTCAATGCGAAGCGTAGAGAGAAGCGCAGGTGTGTACATACGCGTGTCGCGGGACGCGCATGCATTTAATTCACGATCTCGCAGACGCGCGTGCATTTAGCAGCCGCGCAGTGAAAACGCGCGGCGGCTACGCGGGAACGCGCGGGCGCGCTATTGAGAGGTGACAATCACCGGGTAGCGAGATTTTTCGCGGCTCGGCGCGAAACTGAATGCACCAGGATGCATCTGCCGTGGCTGTCTCTTCATTCAATAGGCTTCCATTGAAAGCTGAAAAGCAGTTACTCTGTAGGAACAAAGCGACCTCGTTTCCTCCTCTTTCAGTATAGAAAGACCCCGAACAAGGAATTAAAGAATATTTTTAACTAAAGAAACGATTTTACACATGCAGTACAGTTTAATTGTTATTTTTGTAAATATTTTTAAATCTACTAAATTAATATTGTATTTAAAGTCAATGTTTCTATTTCATTTAGTCGTTTATGTTTAATTAAATTTCAGAGTTGAAATTAGTACATCAGATTGTTGAATAAATTTTTATTCAATTTGATTAGATTGCAATTGTTGCAACAATGAGTTTTATCTAGAAATTCAGTTTGTTTTACTTAATCTTTTTTCAGTGTATGCTTTAAAAAATTGTTATAATTATTTAATGATATAACAAGTCAACTTTCTATTTAAAAAAAATAAGAAAAATGTATCTAGAAATTACCTTAAAAAGTATGTACTTATTATTGTATTTTTATCTTTTAGGAATCGCTGAACGCAGAATTGTCTGTTATTACACGAATTGGTCGGTGTATCGACCTGGTACGGCGAAATTCTCTCCTCAAAACATAAATCCATATCTTTGCACTCATTTGATCTACGCATTCGGTGGTTTCACGAAAGAAAACGCGCTGAGACCGTTCGACAAGTATCAAGATATCGAAAAAGGTAATATAAAAGTATACGATATCTAACACAAGACTTGTTGAATTTTACTACCAATTTATTGAAGACCTTAACGACTATAATCCAATGTTACAGTCCTATTAGAGATAAGAATTATTTGTTTATCGAAAAGACATTCCTATCAATAGCGATAAAATTTTTTTAACGATTAACTGTTAATCGCCAATTTAAATCGATTTATTAGTATATCAATAAATTTATATTACAAATAATGATTTATAACTCAATTCTGCTTCAAGGAAATTGAAGAATAAACGTCAAATACCTCTCAAATGTTAAAAAGTGTTATTTTTTTCGCAATGAAAACCAGTTCTAACTTTACATCTGTTACATTTAAATATAAGATTTATGCTGTTATATTTAGTTTCGAGTACTCGACTGCTTAATATGTCTCAAGTTGTTTAATGCATTAGACTGACACGACTGACAAGCTCCGGACACATCATTTTTGATGACTTAGCCGATATTTAACTTTCACTCTTCAATAAACACGCTCGTCCGACAGGCGGATACGCGAAGTTTACTGGTTTGAAGACCTACAATAAGAACTTGAAGACGATGCTGGCGATCGGTGGCTGGAACGAGGGCTCCAGCAGATTTTCACCGATGGTAGCCGATCCCGCGAGACGGCGGGAGTTCGTCAAGAACACTATCAAGTTCCTCAGGCAGAATCATTTCGACGGCCTCGATCTCGACTGGGAGTATCCGGCATTTAGAGACGGCGGAAAGCCACGAGATAAGGACAATTACGCCAACTTGGTGCAGGTAGATGTCTCAATCGTCGTGTCTTATCACCGCGGAAAGGATATGAAATTTCTTGCCTCAGCAAACCAGAAAGAAACGTTAAAGATTCTTAACACAGATATAAGAAACGCGGAATAAATGTAGAATAGAAGAGTAAAAAAACACGATTGTAATTTTGCCTTGAAGGAGTGATTGAAGAAAGCTGATTAAAATAATTAATTGCGAATTGACAGGAACTTCGCGAGGAGTTCGACCGCGAGTCCTCGAAGACCGGAAGATCGAGATTGTTGCTGTCGATGGCGATGCCCGCCGGCGTCGAGTACATTGACAAGGGCTACGATGTACCGAGGCTCAACGAGTACTTGGACTTCATCAATCTGCTCTCCTACGACTATCACTCGGCGTACGAACCCGCCGTCAATCATCACTCGCCGTTGTATCCAATGGAGGAGGACAACGAGTACAATTACGACGCAGAATTGACTATCGTGAGAGTCTGCTCGTTAAAATCTTATAATTGTCGCTTGAACAGGCCAATTAGTAACGCGCTCTCATTTGTCCCTAATAGGATTATACAATCACTCATCTCCTGGAGAAAGGTGCGTCCGCGGATAAAATCGTTCTTGGAATACCAACGTATGGTCGGTCGTACACGTTATTCAATCAAGATGCGACCGATCTCGGATCGCCCGCGGATGGTCCAGGCACCGAGGGAGAGGCTACTCGGGAGAAAGGCTATCTTGCCTATTATGAGGTTTACTCCTTTATCACATATACGCGCAAAGCTTCTCTTACGTATATTAATGCAATACATAGAATTTATAAAAGCGCATATATAGGAACTCTAGCTAAATTTACAAGTATATATATTTTATTTATGTATTTAGAATTAAAAAATTGAACATTCGGTTTTTAAGATTTGCGAGGGTATAATGGAATCCGACGAATGGGAAGTCGTTCAACCAAATCCCAAAGCCATGGGACCGTACGCCTTCAAGGGCAATCAGTGGGTAGGGTACGACGACGAGGACATAGTCAAACTGAAAGCTCACTACGTGAACGAGAAGAAGTTGGGAGGCATCATGTTCTGGTCGATAGACAACGACGATTTCCGTGGCAAGTGCCACGGTCGAGCTTACCCATTAATTGAAGCTGCCAAAGAAGCGTTGCTTTCAGATAACAGGTAACAATTGAAGAACAATTGAGCATATAATATGGTAACAAATTACCTGAAAGAGCATTTTAAGCTATAACATTGTCATTATTAGTGCGTTAACAGGATATTATCGTTATCATTAGTTTTGTTGATACTTTAATATGTAAAGACATTAAATTTGTAAATAATAAAATATGAAGTACAGATTCTTCTATGAATTTTCTATGAATCTATTTCTATGAATCTTCTATGAATCTATGCAATTTGGAATATTATTTCTGGACTTTGATGTTTTATTTCCATTGGTAATTTAATAATATTAAACTATAAATAATGATTGTTATTATGATGTAGCAGAAATACGATTGACAAGACGAAGTCAGTGGACAGTCGGAAAAAGACTCGTACTCAAGGTAATCAAAATAGCATTCGTAAGTCGAACACGAGTAGCCGAAGAAGCAGTACTACATCGGCTCCGATCACCAGCAAACGTGTGTACTCTTCAAGACCAAAATATCGTACCAATTCGCAAGCGAGCAAGGAGGATCAGGAAGATCGAGAAGTATCGAGGAGATCGTACGAACCGTCATCAGACGAGGACACAGAGGCTAAAAACACCGTGAGAGTCACTGAGAAAATCGAGCGACCGAAGACTCGAAACAGGAGTAAAACGCGAAGCGGTGCTACCGAGCGTAGCAGAAAGCAATCCAGACGTAAGGGACAGAGCAAGACTGGTGAGAACGAGGAATCATTGAGCAACAAGCTAACGACTCCGGAACCACCAACCACTCCTGATCCAGGAACCGGTAAGTTTTTGTGAGAAAAAAATCACGGAACTACATGTTTTTAATATATTTTTAACAATCGATTGCTCGATAGCTCTCGTTCTTAAATATTTTGGATTGTTTAAAATTCAATGTGGCAAAGGATTAAAAGAAAAATACATTTTTACTACGCAAAATTACGTATATCTATAATTTTGAATAAATATACCTTTGTTAAAAAAAAGTTCTCGTCTTATTACTGAATTAAGCAAAGTTGGGCACGATTAGTAATTGGACGAATGATCGTTTGGAAATATTGTGTGACATTGGTATTTAATTTTATTTTTGAATCTGACGCACCTGAGAACAAGCTAACAATAAATCATAATTTTAATTTGATCTTAATCTTAATTTGTCTTTTACTAAATTTTAATGCTACGTAAAATTATGAACCGCTGGTTTGCTTTTTGTAGACTTTAAATGTGAGGATGAAGGCTTTTTCCCGCATCCTCGAGACTGCAAGAAGTACTTCTGGTGTCTCGATAGTGGTCCCGGTGGACTTGGAGTGGTTGCGCATCAATTCACCTGTCCTTCAGGTAATTATTTTAATATAAATAATTTTGATTACATTTTTATATTTAACACTAAATCATTCAATTCTATATGAGGAGTATTTAATTTGAAATTGGTATGTAAATTAGAAATTGTTGTATAATATCGCTTTTTGGATTTTTGCAGGTTTGGTCTTTAACAAAGCGGCGGATTCTTGTGATTATCCGCGCAACGTGATTTGTCCCAAGGCATTGAGAGCATCGCTCGCCTCAACCACCAGATCGCCCATTACGGCTGCGACAAGCCGAACAACTTACTTGCACAGCACAACGACTGCAAAGGCGGAATCGGAAGAATATTCCGATTCGGAGGAAGATTATGAAGAGATCGAGGAAAGCGAAGAGGAAGAAGTAGAAGAAAAGGTAAAAGAAGAACCGAGGACTACCACGACGGCGAAACCGCTCGTGTATAAAACACTCACCAGAAATAGACCAACTACGACCACTACTACGACGACCACTTCGAAACCAAGCGAGCCGGAAAGAACTATCGACATCGAAGACGAAGAGGATCCGAAGGTGATCAAGGAACTCATCGATCTCATCAAAAAAGCTGGCAAGTATAAGTTTGCTAAACATATAATTACACTGATAATAACTTGTAGTTTTAATATTCCTTCTTTAATATTTATCACTTCTTATGACATTAATTATCACACAATATTTTGTACATATTCTTTTAAGGACCATTTTATAATATATTTTAATAAATAAGTTTTCGAATTCTTTAATTTTAGGCGGAATAGAGGAGTTGGAAAAGCAATTGCTATTTCAAGAAAAGAATTCGGAAATCAGATCGGGCAGCGAAAACGTTACACCAGCTGCGATTAGTCGTAGTTTGTACGAGCGTGTATTGAATCGCCAAGCAAGCAGAATCGGTAATCAGCGACCTGCGCTATCGTCCTCGGAAACCAGTTACGTGAACGGGCCGGGAAGAGCGCAGTTCGAAGGCTTGGACGACATTCCCGAAGTGAAGAGTCTCAGGCGATCGCAGAAACCTCAATATGTCACTATCGAGAGATCCAAGTCAGTAACTTTTTTGTTTATTAGTAAAAATATACTTTTTCCGTCAACTATACTACTTTGTTAACTATTTAATAATATAATTTTCTTTGTTGACTGTATTCATTAAGATCGATTAATTTTTATCGTGATTTATATATTTTTAATCTTAAGTCTAAAAACCAGATTCGTGCACTTTTTTGTTACGATTCTAATATAGATCGGTCACAAAAGACTCTTCCTCGGAGAATGAAGATATCGATGAGAATGCAGAAGAAAATGATAATACTGATGTAGCTTCTTCCGAGGAGAAAACCGTCAGCAATCCGTTGGAAGGTAGCTCGTCTACGCAACGGGTGACGCCAAGTTACGTAAATATTCGACGAACGCGACTTTCCACCACAACGTCTAAGTAAGTAATTGATAGAATAATTAATTTTGTCTCGTATCTCTCACGATATGAAATTTTCAGAACCGAGAACGACGTGGAAGGGAAAGAAATAGAAACTGGAGAAGAAAAACCGACTCGCAGACGACGACCGACTTTTTCAAAGTAAATATATTTTCTATTATTCACATTCCGTTAAAAATTTATTAAACTTTTTTTATATGATGTAATAATGTTTTTTTTAGACAACAAGATAATGGAGCAAACTCTGAAACGTCTAAATCTTTTCGAAATCGTGGTTCAAGTTTTAGGTATAAAATAAACTTGTAGAAATATATAATATATAACATAATATGATTATTTAATATCTAATATATAAGTATACTATAGTATCATCGTATACATACATATGTTATCTTATTATAATTTACGAAATTTTTATCTCTTCATTATAACAACAGGAAATCAGAGAGGAGAGACGATTCGAAAAGCACAGATCGATCAACAGAGAAAGATGATGATTCATCAACCAAATCTAGGTTTCTATAATATTCATAATTTCTTTTTACTACAGCATTTTACTATATCATTACATTTCACGTTTTTATTTTATGTTTTAGGTACACCAACATACAAAGGTTCAGAAGTACCACGTTGAAAACTTTGGAGGATTTACCTAGCACAATACCTTTAGCGGAGGTCACCAGCGAGACTATTTCACCATTGAGACTAGAAGAGTATCCAGAGGCACCTAAGACAACAAGTAGTACGTCCGCTTCATTGTCCACGACGCCAGCGACCACTTCGACCTCCACTGAGGTGATCACTGTGATTAGCGTCGAACCGCCGGAGAAGTCATCAAGTGTCAGCCCTAAAGCAGACATCGACTCTACCACTGACTCGGTGAAACTGGTGGAAGATTCGGCTACGGAGATCCTGTTTACAACATTGCCGGCAGCTAGCGGCGGCTCAAGTCAGCCGTCAACGACCACAACAGCGACGTTGGCGAGCAGAGCGACAATCGCCGCGGTGTCGCAACCGCGGCCGTTCGGTTTCGCCAGACGAAGGTCTGGCTCATCCGAAGCGACGACGACGGCGACGACCCCGTTGAGCAGGTCCAAGGTGAGTATTACGCCGCGAAATTCTACGCGTCCGTCCAGCCCGATTCTGGGGCGAGTTCGATCGAGGACGAGACCGAGCAACCGAGTTACCGAGGAAGAGTCGGTGGAAACCGCACGCGAGGGAACACTTACGTCCAGGAGCAAGGAACTTAGCAGATCGCGCAGTAGGGGAGCCAGCAGGTACACTCCACCGGCGTCGAGATCAAGAACGCAGGACGCTTCCGCGAATTCCGTCTCAGGTCCCAGGTATAGGGAAAGAAGCCGGACAACAGCTTCGATCGCCAGCACAGCTACCAGCGACCTCAGAAGAAGATATCGAAGACCTGGCAGAGCCAATAACACAGTAGAATCTGTCAAAGCCAACGAATTGGATGACAGTCCGATAGTCAGAATAACGCAAGACAGGAAAAGCCCATCGTTTCGATCGCGATCTGATAGCAGTGAAGAGGAGAACGAGAAAATAACGAACATCAGGGTCTTCAGGAAGCCAACTGTTAATCGCGAGTTGTACGACAGGACGAAGTATACGAGGAAGAGGAACAACGTGATAGGCTCGTCTGCGGAGATCGATAAGATCGAGGGAAACGATTTGCTGAACAGCGTCGATCAATCAAACGCTACGGTTAATTCTGTCGAATCAAACACCGTCCAGTCGATCTACAGTGTGAACCCAATCGCACAAATTGACGGGACGACTGCGTCTAGCAACAAAGTGGATTATACGAGCGAGCGACCCGAGGATGCTGTCGCCACGACGACTGGTCACATCGAGGCTTACGAATTTAATCCCAACTTGGTGACAATTGTTTCTACCGAACGCCCCACTAATATTGCGGAAAAAACGGAAGCGCCAAGAAAGCGAAAGATTTTCTTAAGAAGGAGACCGATATCATCAAGTACAGTTGACACAGATGAAGAGGAAAGATCTCAAGTATCTCACAGACGGAAAGTGTTTAAACGTAAACGTCCGCTTCAAGGCACTTTGTCGACATCGGCTGAGGTTTCCGTCGAAGAAGAAGAAGGTTTGAACCTTTTTCTAGAAACGACTCCGATGCAGAGCAATAAAGATGTTGAAAAATCGACAGCTACTATCAGTCAGACAGGAACTACTCCAATGAGCAAAGATGCTGAAGAATCGACGATCGCTACTGGTCTAATCGGATTTACGAGAGAAATGGAAGATTCAACTCTAGCTGTTACGGAAACCACCGATTATAACAATGATAATTTTACGAAGGTTACTTTGGAGACTCCCGCGACTGAAACCACGACAGCATTAGGAGAAGAAGCCACATCGACCATTATATCGACGATTAATACAAACGCTGACGATGGTCGTCAGTCGACGATTGAAATAGGTACTGAAGCCACTACGATGGAATCAACGCCAGCGACAGCCACGGTTTACAACACTGACACCAACACATTTCTAGAAGATACGTTGATACCGTCTACCGAAAGCTTGTCCACTACTCGCTTGTTAATAATTCCCACGTTGCCCACATTGAATTCAGCCACCCACGCTCAAATAACTACTACGCCGTTGACGACGGAATCAGATTCCTTATCGGCCGCAAAATCGAGCCCCGAGTCGAGGTACACGCGCAAGAAGTTCATTCGCAAGAATCCTGCTTCGTTTTCGGTGAACGCGACCAATCAATATCCTCCCACGTTATCATCGACAGAAAACAGTAGCGTCGAGGTTCTCTCAAGACGCAGGAATAACTTATTCATTCGACGAAATCCGGTTTCTTCCAGCACCGCCAACACACTTCGCGATGATCTTAAATATCAAGAAGAGAAAGACGATATAGAAAGCGGATCCCGTGATTTGGCTAGACAGGACGTTGCGGAAGATACGACCTTGAGAAGCAAATCGATTTCGACGAATAGTTTTTCAGACGATTCCGCAGATTTCTGGAAATATTATACCACAACTTCGTTAAGAGGTCAAACGAACTATCCTTCAGTTCATATCGAGGATGTTGAAGATCGTAAAGTCGCGAGAACAGAAAAGAACGCAGAAGATAATACCTACCGATTGACATCGACTGCCACTCGCGGACCCGAGGTTCGAGCGCGATACAAGGTTCCCATAATTCTGAGAAGACCGTTTGATCCTGAAGAGGCTTTATCGCCCAGGCGGTATCCTCCGTTAGACTCTGCGCCCGAGGAATCCGAGGAGACACCGGAAACGAGAGAAGCGAGGCTAAGGCAGTCCACCCTCCGGCAGCCGCGAACGCGTTATAAACTTCTCATTCGAGATAACGTCAAAACTGGAGACGAGGAGACTACGCTATCAGCTCCAGAATCCACGAGCACCTGGCAATACTTCAGAACGCGCACATACCCGAAACGTCCATCGTCGACCACTGAGGAAACGGTCACGGAGACCCTGATACCGGCGAAAAAATTCGATTACATCGCGGATGCCTTCCACCGGAAGCAGCAGTCCCTGAGAACAACGACGCCTAGAAGCAATGATTTTCTCGACTCGCAGAACCTGATCGATCCATATTACATGCGCACCACGACGGTGAAGCCGTCCGTCACCAGATTGGTGACCTCGGTGACGGAGTCCGGCACCACGGAGCGGCAGAAGATTCTCATCAAGACCAAGTACTCGTCGCTAACGTCGACCACGAGGATACCGGCGGATCAATTTCCCCTGACAACACCGTTGTCAGTTTCGGTGACTGGCACCGACGACGAATCCGTCAACGAGATTCGCCAGGGTGTCGAGCAGTCCACCCTGCCGATCGAGGGCGAATTTAATTATCGATTCACCACGGAATCTCACGAGTCCTCGACCATCGAGATCGAGTCGGTGTTCAACAACCTGATCGCCGGCAAAAGCTCCCGCGAAGTAGTAGTATAAGAATGTCGTTGTTAAACATCGACATAGTCAACATCGACAATGTACATAGACACAATCATTAATTAATTAAGAAGCCGATAACGATCGCCGATTTGTCGGAGAGATCGTTAAGGAGTTTAATAGACATCTGAACGTCACTAATGTATATATCTAGTACTTAACGAGCTTAATTATATTTAAGATTGCTCTATGAGATGGGACGTTAGAAACAAATGCGATTACACGATTTCAAAAGGAACGACAAGGACTCGCTATAGCTCACGACGACCGATGACTGAATAATCGTCTTCACGCATTACCCTCACATCATCAATAATGACGACTCATAACGACCACCTTCTTCACCCGCTTATACTCAGAGGAAACCCTTGACCGACACCTCTGATAACTTTCTTGATGATGATACTTCTACTTACCACACAAATACAAATCATCATTAAACGCTATCGATGACCCAGGATGACTCCTTATCTTCCAAATTAACGCAGCAAGCAAGACACGTTCGCGGCGCTTCAATAGATAACTCGAGAACTTCCCTTCTTCACGTTCCTTCTTTTCACCTCAAAGACTGGCGCAGCTCACGCACAGACAGAAAGACAGAAAGAAGGAGACTATGCAAACTATGGAGGTAAAGGGAAAGAGAGAGAGGTCCCTGGGGATCTCCGCATTAAAGCGCGCTGCATTGTTTCTGATTTTCAGGTCGCCGATTCGAAAACTATCAGGCTGCCGACCCTGAAGGAACTGATCGGTTACCCGACGACTTACCACGACGATCGTACTACCACGACGTCGTCGTCCGTACTCTTGCACTTGCTGCGCAACGACGTGGACAACGATATAAGCTGGCAGAGCGTCGAAGAGTCGTTGAGAGGAGCAGAGTCTCAACACGGCGAAAGAGAGCTCGCCCAGTCGTCAAGAGGCTCGAGCGAAGGAATTCACTCGTGGCTACAACAAGCCTCAGAGAACAAAGCGAAATCTCGCGCCACGAGAATGGAAGACACTGCAAACCTCGACGAACGAGTTTCGGTCACGAACGCTATTCAGGGAGGCGAAAATAAACGAAAGTTGTCTACGACCGCGATCTATTTGAAGCCGACTACGATGCGCGGCATTCCCCTCGTTAGTTTGATTCCAAGTCCGATAGTGCGCGGGTTTTACATCACCAGGAGCGAGAATGATCTACCGTCATCGATATTGGCAGATAGTTCTACGCCGTCTTACACGACGATCGACACTCCCGTCGAACAGCAGACGGAAACTACTTTAATTTCTGACACTTCTATGATCGATGAGGCTGTCACTGTCGCTTATAATAATCAGATCGAATCAAAAGTTACTCTTGATGAAAATGTCAACGATATCGTTAACGATAAAGGCGTCGATAGTACAGAGAGATATTCTACAACCAGTTCTTCAGGGATCTTTTCGAAAGATCCTGGTAACGTTGAAAATCTTTCGAATTACGAAAAGTCTGATTCAATTACAATTCCTGTCGACAGACCAATATCCAAAAGAAGAAAATCGCTGCGCAATTTCGATCATACGACGCCTCTTCCCAACTTTTACGTTGCATCCTCGACAACGCCGACGAGACGAAGAATCGCCCTTGCTGTGAGCAAATACAGCGAAGCCACCACTCCGTTGTGGACGGGCAGACGTATAGTGAGGAAAAGAACCAGAACGACTGCCTCGCCGATCAAGAACGCCATAAGACAAACCGAGAGCGATTCTATTCGCGCCATAACGAGCAGCCCAAGAAATGCGTCTCCACTTGCCAGGTCCGCTTCAACTTTGATTTCAAGAAGGCGTAGACCTCCCACGACTTCGGCGATACCGACGACTTCTTCAGTCGTGCCCGATTCGACGGAAATTTTAAATGTTCATAATAATCCTGCGAATTCTTACAACACGAAAACCGAAGAGCCGGAAAAACACGCAACTGTAGAAATAGCGGAGACTTTGATAAACTCGGAAACTGCGGCGACATCTCCAATATCAAAATTCATCTCGACAGCAAATGATCTCACGACTGATGCTGACATTTCAACGTTCTCAAATGATCCTACAACCATGACGGTTCCTACAATCGCAAACGCGTCTGTTACGACCGCACCGTCGATAGTCGCGGTTGCGAAAGCACCCGCAGTTACGACTGACGCCACAATCACGACTGCATCCACGATTACAGGTATTGGAGTAGAACCTACTTCTCTAAATTATTCCGTAATTGATAATCCTACGATCGAGAATACAGACGCAATTCCGACCGATTCTGCAGCTACGATTACGTTCGCAGCGGACACTAAAACTGAAATTACATCCACAAATGTAAATATAGTTCCAGAGATTGCGCAGATTGGTGCAACTGATCCTGTAACACGATCTACGATAGAGAGTATCGAAATCGAAGGTACATCTACGATGACAGATTATTCTGCAATCACGATACCGGATACTACTAATGCGCAGGAAATTGCAACTGATCTCGAAAATACGATTAGAACGCAAATTACAAATGCTGATATTGGCGCTATTTCCACAATTGCAAATTATTTCGCGGTCACAATTCCAACAACTATAAATATGCATGATGATACGACTGATGCAACCACAATCACAGCTGCGAATGCAGAAACTGAAGTTGAAACAACTTCCAGGATTGAAAATTATTCCGCATTCACTACTACAGCAGTTAAGAATACTACGACAATTCCTGTCACTACAAGTCCCGTTACTACAACTGCTTCACCGTTAACAATGGCTATTTCTTCAACTGTGAACACGCAGCATATGCATGCAACTGCACCTATGACAACGAGCGATCTCGCAGATGGAAATACTGTAACTACAAATACAATAACTACGACTACGCCTTTTAGTACAATTATTCCAACGATTACTGATCTGAATGTAATTAGGACATCTGCAAATGCGAATATTCCTTCCACTTTCGCAATTGACGAGACCACGCCAATCACAGTTCAGTCTGAAACTAGTTCTGTGACTTCGTCCAAAACTCCCACTACGAGTGAAATCGTAACTTCAACGAATTCTGCTGCTCCTCCATCTTCAACGATCGAATTTTCTACGATACACTTCACAGATCCAAATAATCTTGAGTTTACCAGGAATTCCGAGGTCACCGCAACTGTAGAGTCTACTGCAGAAGCTACTGAAATTCCTACGACGTTCGAAATCCCTCCAACATTTACCTCGACAGCTACCGCATTTTCAAAGCCTCTTCATAGTACGAATTTCGAAACATCATCAATTGGATCAACAGTTGCATTGTCAACCCAAGAGGACAAAAGTTTCTTAACAAAAGTCACTCAAACTGCATCAAGCCGTCCTTCGATCGTAACTTTGATTACTAACAAAGCGACTGTGCCTTCAGAAAGATCTACAGCTTCTGCGACGCTCTCCGCGCTCGACGAATCGATTACGATAAATCCTATAATTCAGACAACTACATACGGTTATGATGCAAATTCTGTACAAACAATAAGTGAAAAGTCTATAATGTCAGAACAGAAGACAGATTTTAAGAAAGTCACGTCAATGGAAACACATAGTCAAACTAGCCAAATGATAAATGAAAAGTCCACAACTCCAGAAACGAAAATAGTATCTGAGGAAACTACTTCAAAGACTATACAAAATCGAAAGCAGAATCAATCTTCGGAACTCGACACAACTAATTATTATTTCAATCAGAAAACCGCTAGACGTCGCGTTGTAAATCGAACGAACAACTGGCTTGGAAGTGCTTCTTCAACGTTGCAAAAAACTAACCAACATCCTCAACATCGGGTTACAGTTAATCGCGGACGACCACGAAGACCTCCTACTGATACTTCGTCTTCGAGGGTTGAGAAGAATCGTAGACGAAGAGTCATGCAGAAGAGAGTTAGAGTTAACTTGGAAACGTTCAATAGCACTGTTACACCTGATTCTGCCGATATTCAGAATACTACTGAAGATCATGTCGCGTATGATCGAATAGAAAATGGAAAAAGAATGAAAGTTGTATTAGAAAAAATTAAAGAAAAAGTCGGTGAAAAACCGACTACCATTCTACCTATAGATGAAACAACAATGTTTATGCAAGAATCTACCGTTATTGAGAATAAAACGCTTCAAGTTCATCCTGAAAATGAAAATATTGAAGAAAAACAAAAGATTATACCTGAAAAGATAAAACAATCTCAAGAAAGTTTTACCATAGAAAAACCTAGTACCAATTCTAGCAATGACAGTCTTCCAGATAATTCTCAAAGTAATCTTCATGTAGCCGAGGATCTTTCTCAAAAATCAAGAAAAATAATGGAAGTCTTGAAAAATGTCACTCAATCCGAAGAAAAGAGTCCAATTGAAGACGCGAGTGCAAATTCTATCAATATAAATCCTCAAGATAATTTTACAAAAAGTCCTTATCCAGATAAAAATCTTTCCGACAAAAGGACTACACGAAGAAGAATGAGAGTTGTATTAAAAAAGAATATCAAGCCTAAATCTGAGGAAAAAAATTCTACAATTGAAGAAAAAAATGTGGCATCTAATTCTATCGATAAAAGTTTTCAAAATAATCTTTCAAATAACGTTAACGTAAGTCAGAATTTTTCCAATGAGGAAAAACCAAGAAGAAGAACGAGAGTTCTTGTAGTAAAGAGAGCTAAATATAACAATAAGTCCGAGGAGGAGGGGACAAAGACTGAAGCCAACACAGAATATGATTCTACTAATGAAAGTCTTCAAGGCACTTTTTCAAATAATTTTTACAGCGCTAAGAATTTTCCAGTTCAATATGAGACCCAAAGAAGGATGGGAGTTGTATTAGAAAACGTCAAGTCTAAGTCCGAAGAAAAAAATTCGACAGTTGAGGAAACGACTGCAGATTCTAATTCTACAAATGAAAACCTTCAAAGTACTTTTCTGAATAATTTCAGCAACGGTAAGAATCTTCCTGTCGAGCATGGAACTAGAAGAAGAATGAGAGTTGTACGAAAGAGAGTCAAACCTAAGTCTGAAGAAAAAAATTCGACAATAGAAAAAACGACTACAGATCCTAATTCTAACAATACACATTTTCAAGGCACTTCTTTAAATAATTCTCGCAGGGTACAGGATAAAAATCTTCCTGTCGAATACGGAACCAAAAGAAGAAAAGTATTGAAAAGCGTCAAACCTAAGTCCGAAGAAAGGAACTCAACAACCGAAGAGACAAGTATAGATTCTAATTCTACTGATCTTCAGGGCAGTTCTTTAAGCAATCTTTATATAAACGAAAATCTTTCCAACGAAGAAGAGGCACGAAGAAGAACGGAAGTTGTATTGGAGAATGTCAAACCTAAGGAAAGAGACTCAGTAGCCGAAGAGACAAGTATAGATTCCGATTTTGCTAGGAAAGATCCACAAGTGCTTTACACGTTTCACTTTTCAAGTAATCTTCATGTGGGTGACAATCTTCCCGACAAGAAAAAGAAGCATTCTAAATCCGAGGAAAAGGAGGCGATGATCGAACGGCAGGAAGACACGAAGACACTGCAAACAACGAGGACGTCCGTTCCGGTCGAGAAGGACACTGATCGACCCTCACTCGAGGTCAGTGCAGCTTTAAGTTGAAGACTTTGCCTTGATAACACAGTGTACTTTCTTGATCGCATGTTGCCCTAACCAAAACGGAAACGAAAGAACAAAACGCTGCAAAAGACTAATGAGGAAACCCTAGTAGAACTGACTTACTACTATGAATATCACCGCCTCTTCTTGACGCTAACCAAAAGACCTCTCGAAGCATGATACTCTCGCAAACGTAGAGGAATCGTAAAAACGTCATCGGTTTAAGCTTCAAAACATTGAAGACACCCCTTACGCAACATGTAATCTTCTCTTCTGAATCTGCTTCTGGTCGATCGGTATATTTCTCGGAAAAATTTTAGAGATCAATGCAAAGCCGCATTACCATGAAGATTACTTTCAACTGCTTAAAATAACCATTCATTCGATCGCTGACTATCGTCATGTACTTTTCGACGCCTAATTAAAATATAATCTATCAACGATATGACAATGAATGACTAATCGGGAAAGAACTGGACTATAATCATAATTTAATGGCTTCTCTTGATCGTCTGTTTGGCAAACATCTCTCGATCATCGCTCTTCTGGATCTAACTACATTTTATGAAACAAAACTGGAGCTACATTATTATCCTTTACGCTGCTACGTCATCATCACATTCTAAGATATATTGCCTGCCTAAGAAGATACTCTTTTCTTCTCTGACTATTAAAAGCTATTTATTCCGGGATAGAAACCGGAACATCAATTTTGGAAACTTACTCTTTCTCTCTGAACGGACATTCTTGGACACAAACGGACCAAGGAACATCTTCACATTTACTTCTACTTCTTCCTGGCATTATAAATTAACAGCATTACACATTAAGTCTCTTTCCGAAAGCCGCATTTCTGCGATCGTACATTTTACTTTTTCTAATATGTTATCTTCAGTGTCTCTTAATACTTAGACCAATGCTTAATATATAATTTTAACACGTGAGATATCTCAAACAACACAAAAACTCCATAAGAATTCAAAAGACGTTTAAAAGATTAAAAGTTCCTTCAAATATTTTGAAAAATATGAACAAAAGATTAAAAAAATTTTTTATATTACATCTAAAAAATGTCTGAAGAATATTTTAAAAATTTAGAAGCGTTTTAGACAAAGTACATAAAAGATATTTAAAAAATATTAATAAGATACAATATTTTTTAAATATAAAAGACAAATCTAAAGAAGGAACTTTTTGAGCGGTTAAAAAATTTCCCAAACATTTGTGTTGCCTGAGATATTAATCTCGAGACTTTCTAAATTCTTTTTATTTTAATGAATCTGTTGCATAAGCTTCGCCTTGCCAAAAATTACGAATACGCCTGTAGTCTTATGTATGGACATTCGTAACTGAATCTATAACATTATAATATTGCTTGGCTCATTTATTTATAATACATAAATTAATTGCATCTCGAATAGGTGAAGAACATTGGATCAGTTAGTCGCAACCCAGGAAGCGGACAGTCCAATAGACTCAGGAAGCCAACGCCATTCACAACGTCCGCCCCGCTAACCAACACCTTGTCAAATACATTGACCACTCATCGAAGAGGTAGACCAGTCGAGACCACTTTATCGCCAAGGATAGACTTTGTCGGTAGGTTCACCTTGTATATTTCTTTATTTTTTAAGAATATTTATTTTGATATATTTTAATTATTTCTATCCATCATTTTACTTTTTATCGAACCTCTCTCAAACCGTTTCTTTTTTTCAGACGCGCTCGTGGACACCGAATCCTACGTCAAACCGACCACTTTGCACGATCAGAATGCAGACGTGTCCGATCAGAGCATCCATGCTCAAGAATACGCGGTGACGTTATCGGATCCGCCGTCCTCATCGTCGGACATTGGTACATTATATTTGTTAGAAACCACGCCATCTGACTATCTAATTCTCTTAATCTGAAGCCCATGTGATCATATACTTCATTCTCTTCACGGACTACATCGGGCTAGCTATGTGTCTTTCATTTAACGACAATTTCGATTTACTTCAAGACCGCCGCGGCCCGCTTCCTCATCTCGGGGCCATTTCCGATAACTGTTTAACGACGATCCTAATAATACGCTCTGAAAACTGCCGACTGCTCGATTTACAAATCGTCAAATCGTATGATATTAATCGTTCGAAAGATAGCCTTCCTAGAAAGCAAGAAATCTTTGTGATAACGTTATCATCCAATCAATTAATTCATTCATTGCGTCACATTTTTCTCACGATCTTCGCTTCTTTTGTTTTCTCTTGCTATTCTTTCTGCGATCACGTGCGATCTTTTCCGTGTTCGTCTTAATCAATGTCAGCCGTTTGTGTACTAATGCAATTGTAACTTCTACACAGCATCAGTCTCATCTCTTTTTTTTTCTCTTCGTGTCCATGTTTATTCACAATTTGGCTTTACTAAGCGAATTAATCACTAATCGTTGAATTCATGCCATCATCGACAGACTAGACAGTACATGGCATGAATCCTTCAGCCGACTCTGAGAGGATCTAAGTGGTTGGCTGGTTAAAAGATCAAACCTTTTCAGAAATAACTGTTTCTGCGGTACTTTGGCACTTACTCTAAATCGGCAGCATTGGTTTTACGCATATACTCATGATACTCCTGACAAGGTTGTCAAGACGCTCGTCTCTACGTCTCTATCGGTCTCTGTGCAGCTGCTGGCTCTCATCATCCATTGATCGATGTCTTACTAATGAATCTCGCTCTTTCCACTTCGTCGCGCTCTCTCTCACTATCAGGGAATCAGATGACCCGCTTGTCCTCCCAGTAAAGTCCAAGCGATGAAGAAGACTAATCAGGTTCCACGACTAGGTCGAACGCCGTTAAGGGACGCCGATAGGCGCAAGATAAGCACCACCATAGCACCTAGAACAGATTCCACGACCAGTAGGACGGTCTCGAGGTACGACGCGAGCCTTCGAAGCCGCCAGAGGCCCCGAGCGAAAGACAGGCCTACGGTGAACGCGACCACGAGACCCAGAAGACCGCCGGTCATCGACTACGACTATTACGAGGACGAAACGCCGATCATCATCGCCGACAGATCCGTCCTCAACAGCAAGCTCTTCCTCACGAGCAAGGGTACGGTACGTTGCCTGGACCAGGGCAACTTCCCGCATCCGTACTCGTGCAAGAAATTCATCACCTGCGCCCGTATGGTGAACGGCCAGGTGATCGGGACCGAGTACACCTGCCCCGACAAACTGTCCTTCGACCCGATCGGAGGTATCTGCAATTGGTCCGCCGGTCTCGGTTGCAAGGACTGAGGCTTCATTTTAATCACTCGACAATCTAATTAATAACACGAGGAAGATGAGGTCCAATTGCACCAATATCTTCTAAAATTCACTTTGATTCGGTAAATGTACTTCTATTATTTCTAATACACGAGATTACAAACCAAAAATAAAAACAGCAAGTCATTAAATCAAGCTTGACCCTGAAATGTTCGTGCAATCGGACCTTAACTTTATTTCTTGTATCTATTCGGGCAGTATAGAGTTGAACACGCTAACTTTATATTTATTCTACATTTATACATAGAATATATAATCCCTAATTTTGACATTTCTCTTATTTATTTCCGTCACACGTGGGATATTTTTCGAGAAAATATATGGCTGTCGAGTGGTTAAGATTATTACTGCGATATATTTCGAGAGACGACTTTTCGGACACGGCAAATTGATCGACTTAAAATTAGAAGAGAATTCTTGATCTGGCAGATTAAATTCCTGTAAAAATTCTGTTTTAATTCACCCTCGTTTCACGCACGGCAATCCGAAATGTTGCCTTAGACTCGGACTTTATTATCGTTGCAAGATGAATGAGAGCATTCTATAAAAATTGTCATCAATAGTACTACGATATTCAGGATTATAATAACGATATAGGAAACGAATGTAAAATAATTGAATTATTCTAAGATTTAAATTGATGTTAATGTGAGAAGACCCTAATCCTCTTTCTTCATTTTCCCCCCAGAAAAATCTTTTTGTCTTTTTCAGCTAGTACTGCGTTCTCATATATAATACATATCGAAACAAATAGAATCTTTTATTTTAACAGCTTTCGTTTAAAATTTTTTTGGGATTTTTTTTCTACTTTCGTAAAACTTTAATGTCTTTTTGAGGAAATTGATTTCGACGGTTGTTGACTACGAAGTGGGCTATTTTCGGGCAATCATTCCAATAAAAACGATTTCGTCTACTTATTGTACGAACGTGCAATAGCCATATAATCGAGTGAAAACGCAGAGCGGTGATATTATCGTTAAAGTCTCTTTGTGTAAATATTAAGTGTTATAAGTAGCATGTAAGATAGGCATATTTTTTTCGCGTGGCGCTAACTTGTCTGTAAATTTTCGCGATTCTCCTTATTTACATAAGGCATACGTCCATCCGATGAAGAAATTTATATGATAAACCTCACTCGATTCTCCCCGTATCGAGTACATCGGATTTGTGTGTATCGAAAATTTTGTACGTGAAATAAAAGCCATTTAACCACACATGTGTCTATTGCACATTCTCTAAAAACAAAGGATCGTAATAAAAGTAATATAAGATCTGGTAGGTATCCATTATTTTAAATAAAGCAAACTATTGTATTTTGTTTCAATCGAAGTGATGCGATATAAATATTCTCTCTCACTCCCGAGAGAGAGAAAAGGGAAGACAGTAGTCTAGGTAGATTTGCTCTTCCAGAAATTAGTACTCACAAAATGAGTAAGATTCATTTGATTCCGTTACACGACGGGATAGGGATCGATCTTCTTTTGTAGATAATTGATTTCTTTCTAATTCAGCTATCTTACACGGGCAGGCATACAAACAAACGGAATTTCACGGACGCAACAATATTTTAATACGTTTTTTTTTCATAGATTTCTTTATTTTCCCCGATATTTTTGCGTTTCACAATGTTATTTGTTATTAATCTAGTTTAGGAAGATGAAATGGGCAAAACAAGTATACAGTAGTAGCTGATAAATGTAATGCACCGCGAGACGACTCGTGTTTCAACGAGGTTTTCCATCGAGAACTGTCGCAATTTCATAAATATTATTTCGTAGAATAATAATTAATTACAATTGTACGTGTAGGCTATATATAAATGAGAATGTATTCGTTTGTAATAACAATTTGACAATTGTTCAGTAACAAGATACTCGGAGACGTCAACCTTCCGAACATTCGGAGACTTCACTTTCGAATACTCGTTTGCGGATATCGCGGATGCATCGGATATATGTATATATGTATATACGTATATGTTTCAAAATGTACGCTTTACGTATGTTCCCTCACGTACGTGTACGTATACATGTGAAAAAAAGTGTGTGTGTGTGTGTATCGTTTATTTGCGTGTATACTGTTCCAGCTGTCTGCTTTGGCGTATATTTCTCGTATTATTACTCGTCTCTCTGTGTGCCCAATACAATATATACTCTGAGAGAGAAAAAGAAGAAATAAAAAGGAATTACGTAAAACTCTCAAAAAAAAAGAAACGCATTAAGACAGACATGGAAAAGCGCGTTAAAAGCCGCAACAAGCGAAACAGAAAAAAAGGAACTTACAGTATACTTTCGCTGATAGAAGTAATTGCATTTCACACACACGAGCATTTTTTTTTTTATCGAGAGATTGACTTTTCACAAGAATTCGAACAATAATGATGACTCTGACGTCACTTTTGATAGATAAGGCTACGTTGTATTTAAAAATGTGATACGAGAAATGGTAGCTGCGATTTGGAGATTTACACGGTGAACTCTATATTACAATTAGCGCCTTATCGCCCTTCGCGAATATTTATAAAAATAAATACTTTAAGAAAAGTATTCCGTTCACTACCGTAAAATAGATATATATATATATTTATGTATATATATATTTATGTATATATGGAGCGACATAATAAATAATTATTAAAGTCAAATAAATAAATAGTTTGCTTCGTTCAGCACTTGCGTTTCGCGTATCTTTAACGATTTACAAAGTATATAAGGCGACGGCTTGTCGTTTAAGGATTCGTAGTGTCGCGCTCATAAAAAAAAAATATATATATAAACGTTATTCGATTTCGAGCATACGTTTTCTGGATACTTAGCGAGAAGGTCGATTTACGTATCGTTAAGACTCGCAAAGACTCGTTATTATTATTCTTCTGAATTGTTAGTACCTTGGCAGTTTCTCTTTCTTTTTACTTTAACGTTTGTGCGAACATTGATCTATGGCTTTAGAGTGTGCGTATCCGATGTAATTTGGCAATTTTTAAAGGGACATGTTTAAGTTATGTACGAACATGATAAAAATACAATGGATTCTGTTAGAAAAATCCAGTCCAAAAACATTATTAAATTTCTATCGCGCTATAATGGCAAAAATCGCAAGTCTAAAAATATATGTATATATCTCTTTCGCTGTATAATCATATACAAAATGCAGGATATAAAACTTTGAATAAGTATCCCGATATATATATAGAAAGTAGTACTAACAGTACTATTATAATAATAATCCAGAGAGCCTCTAGTATCAATGCACTCACTAACTATATCCAATCATGTGACCTTTTCCTTTTATCATAATTGCCAAATTCAAGTATGGCCTTAGATGCAATACATTTCCATTCGAAGAGAGGAATTGTTGAAGATCTTATCTATCATTGGCACTTATATTCCCAAAAAGACAAAAAAAGAATAAAATTTAAATTGTCTCATTCCAGCATAGGCTACATGAAAGAATAGAAAAGTAAGCATGTAGCAAAACGTTCTTAGAAGAGTACATTTTACAAAGAGAGTTAATTTTAAATTTCGTGTTTACACTTACATTTTCTATCCTTTTAACGAAAGGTATCCAAACATTCATATTTGATACTCGTTATTGTCGTGTTAAAAAGACTTATATAAAAGCTACTGATCTTCTCCCTGTACGTACATTTGATATGTGATCTCCATTTGTGTGGAAGAGATAATTCTTAGTTAATACTTATTTTGACATACTTAGATTCCTTTGCGTTAAAATGACATCGTATGTTCTCTTACTAGCCCAGGACATTCCAACAACCTCGAGTATATATGCGCACGTACAATTATTAGTATTTAGCGTAACGACCGATATTGTACAATGAAGTACATTAATGATGTCCTTTTACGGTATATGTAGACTGTCGTCGCATCTACTACTCTAAGACCAGTATTGAATATTGAATATACGTGTATCATTGATTACAGCCGATAATTAATCAGTTACAGACGAACCGCATAAAAACGATCAGTCTCGCTGCACATAAATTGCTCGCGCGTACATTTTATACTAGGTATCGATGATTACAATTTGTTTTTAATATAATTTAATATAATTACATACAGTATAATTATTATATTATGTATCTGTATTATATATTATGTATAATTATTATATTATGTGTTTATAATTATTATTCCAGTAAAAACAAACCATAAGTTGTAATTCATATCAAATTCACATGCGAACAATGTATATGCAGGATCGATGATTATCGATATGCTTTTAATACAATTTAATACAATTCATATTTACTATATACAATATAATAATTATAGATAATTATGCTGTAAATTATATTAAAAAATAATCATCAATTTTTTATCAAATGTAAGTTAGAGTAATGTATATGCAGCGAAATTGATTGATTTTTACACGGTTCATCTGTATCTGATCTTATTTACTGGCTGTTATCGACAATAATCACATGTATTCAGTCCTTAATGCCGGCTCTTGAGTAATAGGTGCGACGACAATCTACAATTGGCGTACTCATATATGCCGAAAAAGGATCTGGTTAATGTACCTCACTGTACGTATTGTACTCTCACATTGAGTTCCGTTTTCGTAAAACGTATCGCCACATGAAAATACGTTGATGCGTTAGAGTACTAAAATAGTAGGAGAAATTTTTAGACATTGTTCACCTGTCAACTGACGAATACCTGATCTGTTTCCTTTTATCTTTAGTTCGATATCATTCCGTATCGAATAACATCGATTTTTATATTACGTCCATCTACAGATCAGATTCGCCGTATAGAGCCGTCGAGAAGGAGCGATAATCCAAAGCTCCAGGCACAGCGCTCGGTCCTTTGAACGGAGGCATTCGTTGAATACAGTATTCTGCCTGATCCGGTGGTAATTCTCTCCTCAATTCGTCTGGCAAGATGTAAGGCTAAAGACAAGAATTTATTATTTAAATCGAACGATACGTGACTTCCGCCGTTACCAATTGTGTGGAAATTAAAAAATCCTTACCTTGTCACCAGCGAGAATGCGGAAACTGTCAATGACCTGTTCCGCTGTGTCAGTATCGGTAGACTCGCGCGTCATGAAATCGAGGAAGGCATCAAAGTGCACATAGCCCGAATTGTTGGGATCGACAATGGCCAGAATTCGTTGGAAGTCGATGTCGCCCTGTCTGTCCTTTCCGATAGAGTATCCCAGAGACACAAGGCAAGACTTAAACTCGTCCGGTGCCAATCTACCCGTCCTGTTCTTGTCAAAGTGATTGAAACTGCTGCGGCATTCATTTAGCTGCTCTTGGGTAATACCCTGAAATAGAAATGCGTTTATTTTTAAAGAGGTTGCAAAAAAAATCAAGAATGTTAATAACTGCATAGAACTTGAAACATAAGCTCATTTACAAATATTAGCGTGAGAATTTTTTTCATTAATTCTTTTAGAAGATTTAGTTTTAAATTTTATAAAATACTTTAACGAAAGACCCGAGTGCATGTAAAAAAAAAAAGATTATTAAAAATGTCAAGAACTGGATAAATTTATTTACACATATTTATCTAAAAAATATATTAAGAATATTTTTAAAAATTTAAGCAACCATTTTTTTACTACTTTTTAAATAGTTTTCAACAATTGCCATAATATTCCTCTTACAGATATATAACTATTTGAGTAATTTAGAAATACCTTCGAATCTCTGGTGAGAATTTGATTTTCGACTTCGTTAATGTTGCGATTGATCGAAGTCAGAAGCTGTTCCCAACCAACGCGCAGTGTTTCCATGGTATACTGAGTGTAGCGATTCTCAAAGATCATGCCTTCCTGAACCGCTTGGTGGATCTTCTCCAATTCCTCAAGATGGGCCTTGTATTGATATACTGCCTGTTCGTATTCCTTCAGACGATGTAACTGATCCTCGAGAGTTCCCTAAAATATAAAAGTAACATTTAAACGTCTGTAAAATATATATAAACGATAGATAAATCTCTACGTGTTTGATGAATCACCTGAAGGCCGAGACCAATCGCAGTGACGGCATCCAACTGACGTTCTATCCATGGTCCAACAACATTGGCCTTTTCGGCGAACTGTCGTCTGAGCAGTTCATTATCTATTTTCATAATTTAGGAAATATGATTACAATTCTTTCAAATGCACATTTTATTATTAAAAAAATTCTATTTAATATGAAATTTATTTAAAATTATGAATCAATAAATATCAGATAAAAATTAAATAACTGATATCATAAAGCAAGGATACTTTGTTGTTTGCGAAGTTCAGCAGCCAGAGTGCCGTCGCGTTGAGGGACTAATTGTCTAACGTCGCTCCATTTCTTAGTAAGGTCCTACAGAAATAGACAATATTGATTAATTTGAAATGAATCTCTGTGTGTCATAAGTATACTCAATAATTTATCCTTCGACATACCATTGCAGTGAGAGCGGTGTAAGGATTCTCTAGGCCGCCAGGAATCTGATATTGCTTGACTATGGATTCGACCTCGCGTACTAATCCCACAATTGAATTGTATTCCTTGTCTGCTTCGCCCAGAGTAGCCTTGAACGCAGCATGTGCGTCCATCAGACCTTGGATCTCCTCCATCGTGTGGACGATAAACATATCCACTAGATCTTCTCTAGTTCCATCCAACCAATTGTTGAATGGCTGAAAGTCACACGACATCATCAGATATTATGTTTACGTAAAAAGATATTGATAATTTTGCAAATATAATCAAGTGCTCACAGCAGCGCGCTTGGCAAACTCCAGATGTAAGACGTCTATCTTCTCCAAGATTTTCTCGGCTTCGTCGAGAGCCTGACGTCTACGTTGAGTGAGCGTACCCAAGCGATCCCATTGATCGCAAATGCGTTGGCATCTGGCGTTCACGGATGCGCTATCGTGATATTCCAAAGTACTGTAACAGCAGAATGCAAACGTTCAAAACAATCCGAATCCAAGATAGATTAAAATTGAGATATATAAAAAAGATTAAATTTTGAAATTACTTAAGCTCTTGAGCGATAGCCGCGATCTGCTCTACGCGATCTTGATGAGCCGCGAGATCTGACTCAAAGGCCTCGTGCTTCTTCTTTAGGGCCTTGAGGTCGTTTAGTTTGCACTGTCGGAAGTGCTGGGACGTGAGCATCTCTTCTTTGCCGGCAGTCCAATCCTCGTGGGCATCCGCCTTGTGCTTGAATTTTTGCGCCAGATGTTCCAGTCGCTCCAGACGCATCATCTCGGACAGCAACCAGTCCTCGAATGTCTTCTCGGCTAATTCCAGATCTAAAAATAATTTTTAACGTTTCGTTATTTTACCCAAAAGTATATAGAAAGATGTACAAAGGGACTCTGAAGGAAAAAAAACTCACTTCTCCACGCTTTATTTATGTCGGACACCATTTTCCCTTCCGTGGGCATGTACGCCGGTCTATTGCTCAGTCTCAGCTTCGTCTGAAGAGTATTGAAATTCGTCTCCAGTTTGGCCTTCTGTTCGACACGCGGCGGTTTATGCTTGCGCCGATACGTTCTATACTCTTCCAATTTCTTCTGACAACCGGCGAGGGAATTGTCGGTCTGCCGATTCGCGAGCCATGGTAGCGTTCGTCGTATCCATTCGAGCAAATCAGAAGCCAAGCGCTCGTATTCCTCCATGAGACGCTCGTTTTCTTGGTTCACCTTTAATACCTTGCAGATTCTGTTGGCCGCTGTCTCTGCCTACAATAAGAAAGCGCGCATTTCTCTCCTTACAAAGAATTTTCGGATTGTGTTTGTACATTTGAAATGGATGTAGATTACTTCCATTGAGCGAGACACATGCAATCGTGAATATAGCCATCTAAAAATGTAAATAAGAAACTTGAGAAGTATATTAAATATTTAATTCTTTTTTGTTGCGCGAGTTAATAATATTTCAATAATGCGCCTACAAATAATCAACGCGTTTGTTACAAGTTAATTCAAGTTGCAAAACACACCTTTTGAGCACCGCTAAAACAGTGGTAGTATGAGGAAACATAGGTCATCACGGCCCTCTCATCAGGCATTGCCGTATTTCGCATATCTAGAAAAACACATTCGAAGAAACTCAAACCATGCGTTGTTAGCGTAAAAAACTTGCCGTTAAGAATTTAATTAATTTTAACAATAAACAAGTCCGGCAAGGTACCAAATGTCATTAGTAGTTCATTACATAATTCTCACAGTATCATGGTTTACATATAACAAAAATGCGACGTCCCTCGCATAAACTATGCTGGCGGAGATAATATAAAATTCGGTTATAATCATAATTTTATTTATAATTAAGAAGTGTTACGAAACACAGTGGATAGTTTGTCTCGGTCCTCTGGTGAAGTAATTAAATTAAGACAATAGCAAGGTAATCGATTAGCAGGTACAAACGTCATTAACGGTTAGCATACAATTCGTTTAATTATAATTCACGTTAACGAAGAATAGAGCAGGTCACTTTTATAACGGGGGCAGGAAGGGGGGAGAGAGAGCAACACGCATTTTTTTTTAACGCTGACCTGCTGGGCACCTTGGAACGCGTGGTAGTAGCAGGACACATAAGTCATGATAGCTCGCTCATCCGGCTTGGGAGTGTTGATCAAATCTATATGATATCAAGGGAACATAAATACATTAAGCGTTTACTCATGTCACGTCGATACTCAAAAAAAATCCGATCGTAGTTCCATCCTGTACAGCGAAAGGTAAATATCTAATCTCGGTGATTCGATAAATCTCGTCTCTCTTCGAGATTCTATCAAACGAAATGACAAACGTGTAGCCCACATTCCTAAGATATATGCCCCTCTATCGCAAGTACCTGAACGTTTTCAGTTTAATTTGATAATTTAATTTGATACTTACCATCGGGATCTAACATGCGAGGAATGTCGAGATACTTTTCAGCGACATCAAAGGCAGTGTTCAAGTTCTCCAGCGGATTATCCTTGCTGAGTTTGTTGTAGTCGATCAAGTCGGGCCGGTGACGGTGGATAAGAGCGCAGAACGCGAGACCGTCCTTGAAGGACAGGTGGAAGTTTTGAACGTTGACATTCTTGTACGGTGCCGTCTTGCGTTGGCACCAAAGCAACAGGCCCTCCTTCGCGGTCATCTCCTCCACGGAGATATCCTGGATCGCGAATCTCAAGATAATGGTCCATATCATTCCCAAGGTCATCTTTAGATTGCCGTCAACGATTTCTATCAAAAAAATATCAACACTTCAGAAACATATAAAATATATAATATAAACTATATTAATTCTACAATTATTATTACATTATTAAGACGCAGGTATAATACGAAATTAAAAAATTTTCTCTAATAAATCTCTAATAAATTTTGATTTTTATAAGATATGTATTATCAGCGAGAAAAAGAAATATTTTATACGATTTGATACACTACACTTTTATGCAAGGATTATATAAACAATTTCAAAAGAGAAAAGCGTACCTTCCGCGCCAATTGAAACCAGCTTGACGCCCTTACTGGCGATATAATCGAGGGCCTTATTGACATTGGCGATCTTGTGGAACCTCATCTTGCCTCTGTCGGGCCTCGGAAGGGTTTCGCCCGATATCACCTCGAGCAGCAACATCAGTTTCAACCCATTCCTGAAATCGTCTTCGATCGATTCGATGGCAGTGCCTGCTTTGCGTAGATGCGAGTTGCACCAAGCTGTGAATGTCTGAGAACATAAAAAAAAAGAAACCAATTAATTTGCATTCAACAATCGTAGGTTGGCGCTGAGCACGAGGATTGATACACAATTAAGATAGAAGAGATATAAATAACGAGGCAATCAAAGGGCAATTTGACCAAATTCTTTTATACAAAGAGGAAGTTTACTCAATTTTTCATACGAACAATTTTATCATGAAGAAATAAATCATTTAAAACAGGGGATTGGGTTTCTCCGCTATACTGCTTAGTGTATATTTTAGTAACGACCCCGATCCCTCCCGCTATATATACATCTTCTGTCCTGGTTCTTAAGCCGCGCTTTCTATCGTTCTCCGCAATGATTTTCGGATAATCTTTCGATATCTTTCTGCGACTGTGAAACAAGTGCGCGCTCTTGTTCTTACACGCAACGTGTCCTGCTTCTTGAAATATAACAACAGCAGATCAGGAACATTCTCAGAGGAAAATGTTGCAGTACAATTTTCCAAATTAGAAAGACAATTGTTTACGTTGTGTTGGATTAAAATTCTTTGCAATCCCCATCGCGTCATAAATCGAACTCTAACATCATTTTCTACAGCGACTATTCAACAATTTTCCCGATGTGAAAAATCCCACGATATATAAATTGCGTCCAAATTACAATTGAGGCAAGTCCAAGGAGAAGATAAATCTCGGGGGAGGGAGGCAGGGGGACCGAACGCGAATTCGTGGGATATTTATTCAAAAATCGCGGAGTGAAGCGCGATTTCGATCGCGGGATCGATAAAAAAAAGCCCCGGTTGCCGACGGTTGAAATTTTCGAGTTGGAAAAATATTGCGTGAAATTCAATACGGGCGGCGTGAAGCCCACGACGGGCCAATTTTGGACATGAGCCACCCTCCTAACGTCTCCCTGCACGCGCTCTAAGATCTATTTGTAAAACATCGGCTCCTCCCGCGCCCGCGTATTAAAGCATTTCCGAGGGCATTTCCGAATCCACCGATGATTTAATAATCAAAAGCGTGGACGTAATTCTCATTATGTCACCGATATCATGTCGACGATCGTCGACGAAGAAAACGCAGGCGCGTGTCTACCAGTTGCAGCTTACGATTCACCTGCGCGAAGCAGCCGTTCGCGTTTGCGTTTGATAAAATACTCATGCATGCATAATAAGTACGGCAAATAAATAAATATCGTAACAAGCATGTATAATAATTATGTTTAATTAATAAAAAAAAGATTACTAAATAAAAATTTAAGAATACTAAAACTTGTAATTTTAGAATACTAAAAATACTAAAATGCTAAAAATGTAATACTACACCGAAAGAAAAATATAGTTACTTTTGGCCTTAACCACAATTTTACAATATTTCTAGCAATGATTATGGTTAACATAATGATGCATATAGTTAAGTTAATCATTTTTATTGTTAGAAATATTATAAAATTATGGTCGAGGCTAAAAGTAACTATATTTTTCTCTCAGTGTACTAATAATAAATACTAAAAATACTAAAATATTGAACATGTAATATAATAGTTTTTATAAAGATAAGTCGTCTATTGTCGCGGAAATTATAATTTGTTCTAATAAGCACATATTTTGATCTCTTGAATTTAACATATCTCGATATGACAAATTAAGTAATTAAGACTCCAATCCATTTATATAGATAAAGCGTTGATAAAGCGTCGCGCTTGAAACATTTGCACGAATTCGTAATTTAATACTTAAATCGCTTAAGAAATCTTCCGTGCATGTGGGAATGATGTGCTGTATCGATGGAAATATAACTACGGACAGCTCACGGATAAGGAGCGTCCTCGAGGATGGAGGAATGCGATAGCCCAATGTATTTGCTGATAACACATTATTTCTATTTCTGACCGTTTATGCGTACGTGAAACACGACCACCTCGTTTTCCGGTCTACGCCGCGACGAGCGCGTTTTCGAAGAAGATTTACACAACGATTTACACAACGGCAAATAATATCCTCCCCGATTTATGCCCGCGCAATCTCGAAAAGAAATTCTGGCCAGGAGGACAAATTTCAACCGATCGCTTTGCTTACGAAAAAGACTACATAAATAAAGAGCCTCTTAGAAGGAATCGACATTTATTTCTCTCATTCAATTGCAAAGCGACTGGAAAAACAAGCCAGCTTGTTTATTTTACATTTAAAGTTCCCTACCGTTCATAATTCTGTGATGCTGATTATAATATTCTAATTTGGAAGGCAATAGTGGATTTGTAATAATTGTGTTTAATTTAATTTATTGAAATTTATTATAATTAGAAGAAATTACTTTTTTAATTATAAATGAATTTTCGAATAAATTCTCGCCTCTTCATTCAATGCTAAATGTGTTTAATTTCTATTAACAATTTACATTGAATTTATTGCAGGAAGAAATTATCTCTTTAATTATAAACGAATTCTCGAATAAATTCTCGCCTCTTCATTTACTGTTAAATGTGTTTAATTTCTATTAATAATTTCCATTGAAATTTATTGTAGAAAAAAATTATCTCTTTAATTATAAACGAATTCACGAATAAATTCTCACCTCTTTATTCAGTGCTATATGTCACTTAAAAAGTTTGCACTTTATCGTTGATTATTTTTCATAAATGTAATATTTATCGTTACATTGACAGGCCATTTATTTTCATAATAATTTGATGCTATCGCTTGATTCTCCGATTAACGCGATTGATACGTAAAGTATGAGAAAAAACATTTTAGAAGTGTTGTACGCATGTAAGACTTTCATAAGATATCCCTATTGCTTCTTAAGTTACTCCATTTCTTCTATCTGCCTCTCGTATTATCGTCTAGTTTATCAAAGATAATACTATCTTACTATCGTCAAAGCGCGTCTCGCGCTCATCCTCGTGTATATGTATACTACGATAATATGGTTAGTGGCACCATTACAAATTTTGTTCCTCCGTGAGTCATCGTCATCTCTCTACAAACCTTAATGCATGACACACGCCGGTATATTAAAGATAATATAAACACTATCGCTATTCTTGAGGCGCGTACCGCGTTATTTCAACGCGTAGTTTTTTCAAAAATTCTCTCGCGACCGGCAAAATTTAGCGCGGTGAATGAATTCAATTAGATACATAATATTTAATTACATTAATTAAAAACGCAAATAATGTGCGCTTCGATATATAACGTATATTAATTAATAATCATAATTAATTTCTGCTTCAAATATACATATTCGTCGTGGAATTCATCGACAGGAAAAAAAGCAATGAGGAAAAATAAATTTAAAAAGTTTTTGTTATGTGTTTCAGTTACATGAGCATTTATTTTTATGATTCAATTTTTCATTTTCCAATATTTATCTTCCATGCCGTAACTTCGTCATCATTTTGCACGGCACCATATACGACTTACATTCATACAAAAACAGTCTAAACGCCCTTCTCTGCGCAATTCACGTAATCCGAGTCTCAAAATCTTCGCGAGTTTTTTGCGCACTAATCTATCTCTACTCCGAAAATTTGACGATACTTTACATTAACTGTGCCCCTCTTGTCATCCTTATCCGGATCATTTCGTATCGAAATATATGCGTTTGCACATACATATAGTGTAACCTTCGATAAGGTGAAGACGTCATCGTCGTCGTTGTCGTTTGCGAAATGTTTGTCCTATGTTCTATCGCCGCTTGTTTTCTATCTTCTGCAGACCGGGAACGTATGCCTCTATCATATTGCATTTAAACTTGGCAACGAAACAGTTTAATTACGGATCAGACTGCAAATGTAATCTTTCTTACGAGAATGTCAACGAGTCTCTTCAACGAGTTTCTTAAAGCTCTTTTTCGAGCGGTTAATTTAAGAATAATTTGATAATCTCTGTTAATTATGTATATGCAAATTGTATTTAATTGTATGTACATAAATTGAAGAAAGAATTTTTCAAAAAGTACATTTTGAATACGTCTCGAATTAATTCGACCTTTTACATGACTTCAAATTTTTGACGAGGCAAATTTTTAATAAACTGACATTAGAGAGTTATCAAAATATTTTTTCTTTTATTATACATAAAGCCATTTATTTTTCATTTATTATACCTACATTCATTTATTATAATTAAAATTGCAACAATAGATAACATTCGCAACTTCATCACGCATGTCTCATTGAAAATTTTCATTTCTAAGATAGTATCGACATTCATTGATAAACGCCCTTAATAATTTTTCGCTAGACCTCGCGCATTTAAATCACTTAACGTGTCATTAACAAGAGTACGTCTTGGCGCGAGGGTGGAAAGTTTAACGGCGAGCTTGAATCGCCGGACAGTTATACATACGTAGGCGGGAGTTGCGATCTGTAATTACTACTACGACCTTTCGAATGGGGCCGATATGTAGCCAATATCTAAAATAGTTGTTCGTGGGTGTGCAGCGAAATGTCTGCGTGATGAATCCGCGTTTGGCGCACGCAGCTGCGTGCAGCCGAAGAACCATCCTCGCCCAAGAAAAATAATCGCAACTTTCCAACGCTCTATTATTTCCACTGTTGTCCGCATGTTGCTTTGCATTTATTCGCACGAGATGTATCTCTTCCTCTACCGCATAACGTTTCTATTTTCATCGTTTCCCTCGACATTTCGTAATCAGAGGCCTGCGAATGCGTGTTCTATATTTTTTCATAAGATAAATAAACACTGACATTTCGATTATCGAGCGGAATCTTACATCTTTATAATAATAATGTTCTGGAACTCTATACATTTTGCCTTTGTATTTTTTTACACACACGATAATCAGTTTTGAAAAAGTTTTTTTATACTAAAGCTGGAAATATAATATCGCATGTTTTATTAAATTGTTTATTTTAAATACCGACACTAAAAATATTTTATTTATCTGTCTTTATTTAGGAATTTATCGTCTTCCGAATTTCTTTCGAAAAGAACAGATGTGATAAATTCAATTAAAATTTACGTATACCAATATACGCATATTTGTAACATAAAATTTTAACTGATTCCATCCGTATTACATTCTTCCTAAGATGTAAAAGCGAACTGATTTTATTGAAATTAATTTTCTATATTATCCAAATTATTCGAACGTAAATTGGTAATTTCGCGTGAATCTTTCATATGATCATTAGCTGCATTATCTTTATGAATATCCCCGATCTTTCATTCATGTATCGTCGCATGATCGATTTAATAATGAATAATTCGCGTTACACAACAGAAACTTCCGACGTTTCTCCCGGAAATTTCAAGTAAGTGTATAGTATTCAAATCAAATTAGATGCAGTCAACCATTAAAAAAAATATAAGGAACACAACAAAAAATCAAGATCACAGATAATTTGCGCGTGTTTAATTGAAAAGGAAAATTTTAAGACCAAAATCGGTCGAGTAACAAAATCTTTTAACTAACTATTAAGCTGCGAAGTCGCGAGAAACGGCGGTCGCGGGGACAAATTATTTATTTATAATTATTTAGAGACGAGCAACAAAATCGGTGATTATAGATTCTTAAACCAACAAAATAGCAACAAATTCTACTGTATTCATTTTTTCGATTTGAGTACTCTATATATTTTTTTCTATTATGGGAGGGCTAGCTTGGCTCCCTCATTTCGATTTTTATTTGCTGCTAAACGGTTTGAGCAACAAAATCGGGACTAGAATAACTAATTAGCAACTAAATAGTACTAAATTTTTTGATAGGTGCGGATTTTTTTTTTGCGATGGTGGGGGGACTAACTTGATAGAGGTGTCACTCGTATCCTTCGAGAATACGTCCTTTCCCCGTTCCGTCTTATTGCTATCTCGTGAATCAGTAATGTTTTATTACATCTCTTATTTTCGTACTCTGTTACGTCTCGATCCATATAATCGCGTGACAATAGTCTTAGTCAAAATATGGCATGTGTCGGTCGTTCCAATTTGAGATTTGGCGCGTGGCCGAGAGTCCGCCAAAGGTTAACGATCCTATCGCGGTGTACCGCGGAAAGAAATCGATCGTACGCGGAACGGAGCATCATCGGCGTGGCGATGACTCGTGACCGATGACGGTTTGGCTTTCACTTATCCGCAATCATAACGCGGATTACACGTTATCGGATCCCGTCGCCATCCGCGTCGATTTCTTGGCGACGATGCGACTTGCAAATGTATATCATCAAATTCAAGTACGGTGCGACCCGCGACGTAGTTAACACAAAGTAAACAATTGTCCTTTTACAAGACTTTGTTCGGTACGAGGCAAGTATACAGGACGAAGATGTATATTCTACGAGATACGACTAAAAGAAAGAGAGAGAATCAACTCGCATAATTTTATATACAATTATTATATTCTATTATATTAATATATTTTATATTTTATATATATGTATATACATATAAAAGATTGTTATGCGGGAAAACGAAAAATTAAAGGATAAATCGAGTGCTCGGCAATTTATCATGAGCATAAAATTTGTCGTTCGCACGTATGAGGCGCCGGCGCGATATTTCCTGCGAAATCTGAAGTCCGATCGGAGGATGTGGACCCCGACTATGATCGACGACGCACGACTACTCGCGTTATCTATTTATACGGTCTATTTATACATAACGTCAGAGACGTCGCGCAAATCGCCGCGAACGAGAAGCGAGAGCATCGCCGACGAGAGAGGCGCGCAAAGTATCCGCGATGCTATTGACCAGAGCAGAGCATCCGAAATCGTCGCGCGCGACCTAATGAGACAAGTCCGAGACGAGTTTCATCATCGATATTTAACACATCGATTGCCAAAATTAAGCAACTTTGTTCGTCGTTTTTTATGTCAACATCTTATTATACTATGCTACTTAATTATATTTATTCTTCGTTAAAACTTATAATAAAATTTTTACTTCCCTTCGAAAAGTAGTAAATGTCCACCTATTAATAGCCAATATGTTTGTAAAAAAAGGAGTTATTTGAAGAAAAAAAAAAGAAATATGAGACAGTAAAATGAAATAAGAATTTGTAATGATGTATACAATTTATGTTCGAAAAACTGTTATGCATATGAAATGCTATTCAAACTATCTACTGAATTTTTTAAACATTTTTAAATATATCAACGTAATGCCATCATTAATAGTATAATTAGAATAAATAAAAATAAATAAATTTAAAAAATATATATATGTACGTTATTATTATTATCATTAAATATCATTAAGTTAATATCTAATATTGGTGTTTAATTTTTTGTCCGCCAACATTTACATTTAATGATATTAATCGAGCAGATAAACGTAGTGAGAAAGATGCTGCACTTGCGCAGAAGATAATTTATAATTGTCAAAAATGCACTTCGGCGCAAGCCGTTAGTACCCGTTATCCGACTTAACCGTTCGAATTTACCTGGTAAAGCCAGATGATGATTGCCACGCTACGGCGAGAACGACGGCACGAAATTAATTTCAAAGCGACAACGAAGGATGAGTCTACAGCGGAATTAATTGGCAATTTCTAATTATGCGGTATGCGTGAGATAACTTTGCCTGCGCGAATAATCGTACGGTTGGAATAATTGCAACGGCGTGGAAAATTAGTAGTCTTATAAAGTTAATATTAATTTTACTAAGGAAAGTATCGCGTGATATTTGAGATTATTTCTAAACGATCCTACTTTTCGATATTTTTCAACTAGATAAAGCAAAGAGTGCATACAAGGAAATGGAAATATTTAACTTTATTAGTTTAGAAATTGGACGCAAATAAACTAATTAAGAAAAAAGTTTAGTACAACATTGGAATTTGAGATTAATTAAAAAGAGAGATTTTTAAATTTAAATAGATAAAAGAGATGTGTATAATTATTATAAATTTAAAAATGCAAAAAAAAATAATTTTAAATGTTACGTTTTCTATTTCAAGTATTACGTTATCCATTTTTAATCAATAATGATAAGTGTTTGTTACAATGAGTTTGCAAGATTTTAACGTGCTCCAATATGTCGCACTGAAGTATTGTATCGTTAAACGTGGTGGAATAGGAAGGCGACCTTCGTAAACTGAGACAATTGCCCATGAAAAGATTTATACTCTCGAAATTGGCTAAGATATTAAATGTGCACGTGGTAAACTTCGTAATAATAACAATCAAATTCAAGGCGAATATGCTAAACGACCGGGGTATACATAAGAAATAGCAATACGCCTGATTGATCGAGCGAACTACATATAATTTAATAACAAACGAAATCGTGACGTTAGAGATGGTTGACACGTTTTATCTCTACAAGCTGATTCGACGAGCAATAATAAGAAATATTTAAGCTATAAAGTAATCACGAGGGTAATAAACACCTGTTGCCATATAAATATAAGTAGATGATCCAGAACCACCAGACGTTCTTTTACTTACAAGTATAGAAAAAAAAGTTGAAAATGTATTAATACTTTATATCAAGTAAATATCAAGTTTAATATCACTTAGCAATCGAATGTTTCAAATAAACAAATCTAAAGTCAAGATGTAATTTAAAAAAATTGAACATATTTTATTATATTTAATGTATTGAAAGATATATTTAGAGAAAATATTATTATTAGTATTGTCATTAATATTATTATTTAAAATATTCTACAAATGACATTTTATTCGTCTTAATCTCAGAATGACAATGTTAATGATCCAATTGAAAAAAGAGTTAATTAGGAAAAAAGGTCTAAACAATTTTGTTTATAGCTGATGTAGGATGATTCTGCAATCAAGGGCACGAAGGGAGCCGGAGCATGGGCACGTCACGAGTCCGAATAGATCTCGGAGATCGCGCTGCCTGAAAGCTCGCCGAGCAGCTGTTTCCGCGAGCAGCCGCGACCCATTTAAACTCGTGGGGTGGGAAAAAAAAATTCCTATCGCAGGAATGTTTCGTGCGTGGCCGGCGCGCTCGGAGCTCCGGCGACGCGACGTGACGGCCGGTGATTTTACGAGAAATTCCCCTGTACAGTTAATCGGCCGGCGCGTGTCATACAACGTTACGTCCGCTTCCTCCTGCGTGTTAGCGCATTTAACCGGTACTGTTAATTGGCACGCCCTGCCGTACTTTATCAATTCCAGACGAGCCAGACCTAGAGTGTAACTAGAATACCGCGGTGGCCACCGTGGAGTTTCACGATTTTCTCACGTTCTATAGAAATATATATATATGTATGCCTAAGTAAACGTACAGATATTCGTGATAAGGTGGGAATGTGGAAACACGCTCCCCCCTTAAATTCTTTCGATCTTATGAAACTCTCGTAGCAACCTATCGTTAGTAATGTTTTTTTAAAACTATATTAAATAGCATTTGAATTAAAAACTGCAATAAAACAAGGAGTAATATATTTTGTAACTAAGGAATTTTATAAATAACAATTTACTTATATGTATGTAAAATAGATAAAATGTATTATTCTAGTATTTATTTCTAACAACACGTTCTCCAATTAATTTTAATTAACAAAAACGAATGCATAATTTATTGATATAAATTTGCCATGTTGATATCTGGAAATGTTATCGCTTACACTTGTAGATAATGACTTATACTTTATTTATTTGCGTTTCCGTATTAATGATATTTCATGTTTCCCACGAACGGAAGAGAAAGCCTATACAAATTCATATAAGTCGTTCGGGTTTTTTGATTAATTTACACATTTTTTCAAACCTTCCTGAATCTCTTTTAATTTTACTTCTGTCAATTTATTCATCGCAGACAGCTTCTTGTAAAAAAAAACTGATAGAAATAAGAGAACAATGTAAAAAAATAGAAAAATATGATTTTTGCTTTTCGGCCTCTCGTACTTCTTTCCTCCCACCATGAGTTCGCGGAATCGTGCTGCCGTCATAAACATTATTCGAAACGGAGCGAGTTGGCGTAAGCTTTCCCGCGAAGCGTGAATAAACGTTCAATACATTCCGCGCGGTTCGACGAACGAAATGAATTTTCGCGACGACGTGACGCGACGCGACGGCGAGGCCTCGGGTAAATGCGGGTTTTCGGGCCGCGCGCGTTTCCGGAACGGGGCACACGCGGATCTCTAAAATTAGAGGCGTTACGAAAAATGTTCGCGCTGCCGGCGCGGCGCCGAGCCGCGGGCCACCGTCTCTCTTTCAGCGACGCGTTACGCTTTATTGGCGTACGCGTAATCATTATCAGTAATGGCTTATCTAATACCTGGACTTGACGTCGCGCCGTCGCTCGACGCCGACCGGCACGTCGGGCCGAAGGGGAAGGGACGGAAGGGGGAAAGAAGAGATAACGAGAAGGAGGAAAGGCTTTGACAAAACGAAGGGGGACGGCTACGAGTCATCGTGAAAATCACGGGCGTGACTCATTGCGCTCTTGATTATTTTTGTCATAAAGTCTGAAAATACAATCCGAAGGGCTGCGGCCGATATATGCGACAAGAGGCGGGGGCTCCGAGAGAGCCTTGAGCGCCGGCCAAAAATGAAGAAAATACTCGCAAACGCATACTCGAGCATGCTCCAATTTATCAGTATCTAATGGTTACGTCGAATGTACGAAGCGAAATTTTGCGAGCGAGAGAAACGAAAGAGATGTTGACGCGAAAAATCTTGCTTGAGGTTCGCTTTAAATCGGATAAGTTATATTTTTCACTGTCTTCCTATCGTCTGACAGTGATAATTTTTTTTCTAGGCATTTTCGATTAAGATAATGTTACGTTTTAACAACAAAGCATGTAGATTATACTTGAACAGATTTTTAATATTTATCACCTTTCTCCTGAGAAGATAATTTCTTAATGTCAAGTGTAAGAGAAATGTAATCTTATCGCATGCCCGTTGCGATTAAATTATATTTGGAAAGTCGGTGTGAAAAAGAAGGAAAATTCGAGCATAGGAAACGTAGTTAAAAAGTCAATGTAATTTATATATATTTATAAATTATCTGCATACTGAACACATTAACGTCTAATTAAATAACGATATATAAACTACGTTTCGATCTTTAATTCGTCTTATAACCCTTTTATCGTATAATTATAAACTATCATCTGATATCTATCATTACTGATTTAATTCACAAGGCATATCGTATTTTAAATAACAAACAGGATCTCTTAGCAAAGGAGGAAACTATAAAATAAGTTTATTTTATTTATTTCACGCTTAGCGACGCGTGTGACATAATATGAGAATTATTGTAAAACGAATTTATAAAAAATTTATTACGATGTTCGAATTATTTTTTAATTGATTCGATGTTCCCTCCTGGCCCCTTTCCGATAAGATTATATGATAATGAATAATGATAAGAGAATTGATAATTGAGATCGCTCGATTCTCTGCGCCAAAAGTGACTTATGGCAAACGAACACGCTATTACTGACTCTCGTTTCTATTCAATTGACTCTTTAACTACCTTTCCTACGCTCGAATTTTCCTTCTTTTTCACACATTCCAGGGCGTGTCGTAAACGCAAAGAGAAAGACCCGGCTGTGCTGTGTATATATTTTTAATGCATGCATGTGTTGGATATCGAGAGACGAGTCACTCGGTTTTTTCTGTTCTTTACAATAGGCAGCTGCGACCGCGTCAGATAATAAAAGAAAACAATCTAATATTTTTTCTCTTTTTCTCTCTTTCTTTCACCCTGGAACAGGTGTACATGCATATACCGGATTATATCTTCAAGCATGTCACTCTGCTTTAAATGCGGTGTAAAATACAACTGAGAAAAACAAATAAAAAATATTTTCTTTGCGACCATCATAATTGTTACTTTTCTTAATTAATCCTAGAGACTTAATGGGTCCCAATTTTTACGAAGATATCACGTCAATCTTTTCCTTAAAAAGTTAAATAAGAAAAAAGACGGAACGTTTCGTTCGACAAAATTCGTTCGTGCAAAACTTGAAGATAAAATCGCAAAGATCGCTCTTTGCGCAAACTGACGAGTTACTCATCGCATAAAAAAATATAACGTGAAATGTGAAAGGCGCGAGAAGACGGGACGATTTACTGACGGCTGCGCGATCGGTTCCCGGTCTGATCTGTGGAAAACAAGACAGGGTCCATCCGGCTAGGCCCGAAAGAACCATCACAAGACGAAGGAAGGAGAGAAAGAGAGAGAGAAAAGAAAGGAAAAAAAAACTCTCGACTATGATAACACCCGCTCACCTTTTTCTGCTGCTTCTCCCAGGCGGGGTCCAAGAGACCCTCCCTCTCCCATTCCTCCTCCGGTGCCATGTATCCGTCCCCGTAGGCCTCCATGTCGTTCATCCTGCCCGCTCCGTGTGTGTGTGCGTGTCTCACGTTCCTTCAAACGCCAAAAGCTCGATGTCACACAACTTTGTTACAACGCTCGCCCCGTTACAACGGGAGAAGGAGATTTGGAGAGACAAAGCAAAGAGAGAAAGAAAGAGAAGGGAAAAAAATCGGGAGAGAATCACGGCGAGAGAGCCGCGAACGCTTCTCTCCTCGGAGCGGCCGAGAGAAACGCTCGATCGAAGATCGATATGCCTGTACCTCCTCGGCGTGTACGTACGTTCGTTCGTTGCGGTGACAGTGTCGCGTGTACCGAGGAGGGGGAAGGGGTTCGGGA
>VBVQ01000866.1:0-45332 GCA_011636635.1 Tetramorium simillimum | reverse complement strand
AAGTATATGAGGCAAGAATTGCAGAGAGAAGAAAAAAGATACAGCAAGTGCGCAATTTGACCGTGGAAATTTCGCAAAGAGCGGCATAACGCGAGGGAGGAAAACGGGAGATAAAGACCACGTCCGATACCGTGCAAACGCGGTAAATGGAACTTCCAATGACTTTTTAACGGTGACGATAACGTGTCGGAAACAACAAGCTGTTTGCCTTCTCGATACGGCTCGGGCTAACGTTAAATTCCTAAGAAAATGCCGAGAGATAAGATAAGTTGCATGAAGGAAGTCGCGTGACGTAACATTTTGGAGCCACTCGCGGATGACTAAGCGAAATTGCGGGCGAGATGTATCGCGAATCGAGATTCGGCACCGTATCTCGCTGAGATAACTGGCACCAAGTTCACTAAACTTATATACGGTGGAGAAAGTAGAAATGCAAAATTCATCGAACGTTCTACGTACGCGACAGATATGATCTTGTAATCCCTAAGATAGGATCAGTCCTCTGAGGTATATAATATGATGTTATCATGATAAATTACCATTTCGCTTATTGCTCAGCGGTGTGAAGATTGGAATAGATGTCGACTGATAATGTTTATCAGATTATACATATAAACATTATAACTTTTTGTGTTCTCGGAATTATATTATCGATTCAATGTCTAGAAAGAAATAATTTATTAAATCGGTTAAATTATCTGCACTGAAAAATGTTATTTGTACGGTAAAAGCTAGGCAGATATCAACATTTAACACATTTTAATTCATTGTTAAGCGATTGTTATTATTATTATCATTATTATTATTATTATTAATTGAGATTAAACCACATTCGTGCTTATTTCAGGTTTCCAAAATCCCTCCCATCTACGAACGTCCAACAACCAGCAACATTTCAGTTGAGGAAGGAGGTGTTCTTAACGTAAGTACTGTCCGATCTCGAGAGAGAGATCCGGGACAGTAAAACCCCGTGTTCTGGACCCAGACATGGACGATTGGATACCGACGGATATTATGACGCAAACATTTCAGGTATCAAAATCATGCAACCGTCAGCAGCTTCCGTCATCTGTTACTCGTGGCGTGAGATCGCGGCCACTGGGAAATGCCACCTCGACGAAGGTGGACACAGTTCCTCTGCTAAGCCCAACAATGGAGTCCGAACTTTTGAAGGAGCCTTGGGTATTCCCGCACACAAAGGCGAATCCTACCAAAGAAGAGGATACCGCGGCACTCTCCCCCTGGGAAGAGGACTTTCAGGATCTGAGCAGCTGGTGCATGGACACGTTCCAGGGTCAATGCGATTTTCATATAGGTGAATCGACTACGTTTAAACTATCAGGTATTTATAAATTTTTATATGGATTGAGCGTTCTATGAAATTTCACTAATTCTTCAGCAACGACAGTCGGCACAGAGGGTTACTATATATATATATATATATATATCTCGTTTCAGGTACGAAATACGAGGGTAACGGCGTTTCGATTGCGGAAGAGGAAGGGTTGTTAAAAGATTTGACGAGAACGACTGATGATGAGAAGTTGGATTTGAAAATGGATACCGTTAAGACGACTAAAGAGTCAAGTGACAATCGTCACTTGCTGCTATCTCCATCGGAACTCGTTAACGAACATGGACAAGGACATAATAAAGAAGACAAGAATGCGTCGAGCTCGTGGTTAATGTCACCTGAATCTACAACTTCTAAAAGCACCTCGTCGAGCAAACAGCATAACACAGATTCTAGCGCGCCATTCCAATCCGAAAGTCATGATTTGGATTACGCTAGTCCGTTCAACACCGTCACAACTCAACGTGAAATGTGGGATGAGCTACGCATCGGGACAACAGATACCTTTGACTTACTGTCATACCTTTGGGAGGTACGTTGATAGATTTATCGGAAGTATTTGACCGCGCCTAATCGTCAAGTATCCATACGATTCATTGTTTGGTAAAACTGATTTTTGTTACAGGATGAAATGTTGGAAGGCAAATCTGGCGGGTCTACCAATTCCTCGGCAATGCTGAAAATCAGACCGCAAACAACATCGTCACCAGTACTATCGTTTACTCCCACGAAGGTAAAGACGGAGGAGGAGATCAATGAGCCGAAGCCACCTTTGACACGTCGAAGGATGGAGACCCGCGCGACGTCGACGATAACTTCGTCCACCCCGAAATCTCCCGCACCGTCCTCCCGAAGATCGGAGCGAACGAGGATAGCTGCCACGCAAAGAGAAAGAGAGAGCAAAGAGAAAGAAAGAGTCGCTGTCAACAGCACAAAGACAAAGAATGGAAGGAAAAGATATTACGAGAGTGATGACGACGATGATTCCGAGGATGACATCGCTCTCGTCCAGTACAGGGAATGCCGGGAGAAGAACAACGAGGCTTCGCGAAGATCACGGATGAATAAGAAAGCCAAGGAATCGGAAATGTCCAGGAGAGCGAACGAGCTGGAGAGGGACAACAAGATACTGAAGATGAAGGTCGAGGAGTTGGAGAAGCTGGTGACGTCGATGCGCAATGCGTTATTACGATCTGCTTTAAAGAAGGATTTTTAAGTATGCGTTATTTGATCTAGACGTTCTCACACGATCTGTCGCGCATAATCTAATAAACCACATTTGTTATGTCTTTCCGTTATTAACATGCATGCGCCATTATTACGCGATGTCTTTTATTATGAAGGAGTCACGTGAACTTTAATGTTGAACTTATTTGCCTTAATTGTCTTAATGTGGGGTTAAAAGCGTTTTTAAAAGTTTATTCCTATCGTTATTTTCATATTGTTTTATCGAGAGACGTTTTCATATTTATTCTTGTCTTCCGTCTCGAGTATCTGTATCGTTACGCAATTTAATTGCCGCGACTAGACTAATCGCGGACTAGCGATAGACTATAATTGTAAATTGCTGCTGCAATGCGCATTAAAAATGTTTTAAAAAAAATATCATGTTTAGCTTACTGTATATCAGTATGCTGCAATATTATATATTACAAAAAGTTTATTTTGTATAACGAGAGCGAAAGAGAGAGAGAGAGAGAGAGAGAGAGAGAGAGAGAGAGAGAGAGAAACCGAAAATAGAATATATTTTGCGTAATAGACATACACAAACACACACACGTACACACATACAACACATACACACATAACAAGTATACAAAAAAATATATATCTTATAAGTTACTTTGTGTATAAGAGGTACCACACGAGCGAAGAGCTACATGCGATTTTAAATGGTAATACCGTTATCGAAAAGAGGATTTTAATCGGAACAAAATCACACGATCACATTTTGTTCAGCCTTGTATTGTACCTGATACAAAACAAAAAAGAAGGAAAAAAAAAAGAACACGTAGAATCCTATCGCAGAGAGAAGCGTACAATTGGTAAAACATAGTTTTCTACTACTTGGTGTGGACTCCACGATGCCGAATCGTGAATGAGAGATACGATGTAAAAACAAGACCCAATAAAAATCTTTATTTTGAAAAATCAACCCAAGATTCATGCGTCATTCCGCGTGCACGCTGCAAATAGCGGCGGGGTAAAAATAAGCGTCCTTCATGACTCATTGCTTTTTCCTTTTTTTTTTCGCACGCGATGTCTATTGAAACGCGCCGCTATACTATACCCTCCTCCCTCCTCCCATGCAAATTCGCGCTGAAAGCTGCGGCACGCGAGATATTTCCATAGATCGTTCGCTGACATTATTAAAATATGTATAAACGATCGGCGAGAACGTACACTCGGCGTACACGCCGGTACCGCGTGGACAAAACGCCGTGACGGAGTGTCGCGGGATAATTGGAAAATCGATAGCAGCGCGATGTAGGTGAGTCGGTGAGCAAAACTGGACTGGATATCATACTCCATTGTGCCGTAATTTTATTATTCAACGCCTAAACGGGTCCGGACCAATTTCTGCCGTGCCGCGCGACTTGCTTTCCCAATGGGGGCGACGGCGCGGGCGAAGGAGGTGAGACCTCTTTTCGCTTAATTGAATATCCGGCGTCGCCAGACACGGCGGCCCGCGGCCCGCGTGTCTCTCCGCCGCAAACTGCGTGTCGCGATACGCGTTGCGAATTGGCATAATTAGCGGCAGGCCGCGAGTTATAGAAACCCGATGGCGGTTCGCACCTGTGAGCCAGCTGACTCTCCCGCAGACTCACTCCCATCATTCATTCCCCCATTGCACACTTGCCGCGCTAAATAGGATACAATGACTCTGCGGTTTTTAATTTTTTGTTTACAATACACAGAAGCGGATTACATCAGAAACTTAAACCTGCACGCTCACGTTTTGGCACGACCTTTGCCAAACGCGCAAATAGAAATCTATATAAAAGTCTTCAACAAAGCAGCGCAAAATATAGTCAGTATACCATACAGTCTTGCATTACATGTATATGCTAAATTCTACATGTTAAACTTGATCTGTTTTGCCTTCTTAAAGAGATGTGGAACCATTAGATTTTTTTTTAAATACATATAAATTGAAAAAACATTTAAAATACATAGTATCAATATTATTAAATTGATTATGAATTAATGGTAATAGTGCTATTCTATTGCCAGTACGGTTAGGCATGGATCTTTTGTGCCTATCCAGGTAGCACATGTTCAAACCATGTCGGGACATCAATCTTTTAGACACTTTTCAAAAACATCTTTAAGACGTCTCGATTTCGGACACGCGTGCAGTCTAGGTAACTATTTTATCTTTAGCTTTAGATTGCTCGAGAGCGATTTAAAGTCCCAAAAATTATACCTTGTAGTTTTGCTAGAGTAAAGATGAACACAAAAAATGATTACCCAGATAGCAAGCGTGTCCAAAATCGAGATGTCTTAAAGATGTTTTTAAAGCGTCTTTCAGACGTCCAAAAGATTGATGTCCCGACACAGTTTGGACATGTGCTGTTTGAATAGGCACAAAAAGTCCATGTCTGACTGTACTGGCAATTCTTCTATTTACCTATTTGATTATTGTCAAGATGGTCATAACTTATCTGATTAAATGTTTAAGTTACAATTAATGAATGATAATAAAACTTTACGAATCCCTCGACACGATCGAACGCTGCTTCTTTAGAAAATTTCAGGCGGCTTTTACTTCAGCAAGAACCCAATTTAAAGATCATAATACACGCAACATTAAATTAATACGGTATGACAAGAATGGAGACGTTATTCCAAATTTTCAAAGAGAAGCCGACTTACAATTAGAAAAATACAATTGTGACATATTTCTGCAAGTCAGACGCAGGCAAGAAGAAAAGGAACAAAGTGCAGGAAGTACAATTGAACGGACGGGACCTATTGTGAGAAATATATAAACGCTTTCATCGTTAAATAACCGCGAATAAATGCCTCGGGATTAGATGCATACTCCGGTGCGTTCGGTTGCGGGTGCGTGCATCGATTGCCCGCATTGCTTTCCGCACCCGCATACCGTTAAGTCTGTCAGATCCTACTGTGCTATTATTACTCAGAACTGCCGTCGCATCGCCGCGACTCGACTCCAGCTTTACGAATCGGGGCACAAACGCATCGTTCTCTCTTGTATCGAACGCTTCGAAGGAGCTCGAGAATGTAGGCAGGCAAAACGGAAGGAATGATAGCGCTTATCAGTCGGAAGCGATATGGGCCGATTTTTTTTGCGATATCTGCAATTTCTCGCGCGTCACACACATCTCACATCTTAATTATACTCACATGCGTATCATCGCCTTTCGAGAGGATGTGATAAAAAACATAAAATAGTAATAGAGTAGGATGATCAAATTCGGATGAGGTACCAAAAATTTGACGAGTCGATATTTGTCAACTATATTCGCTTAAATTTTTCTCTCTCTGCTAAGATCGTTAACGTATTAGAGCAAAATTTAAGACGATAGTTTAAAAATATCGCTCATTAGCGACTCGTCAAATTTTTTATCCGAATTTAGTCACTCTGCACTAAGAGAAATAGCATCATAATCGTTTCGTCGAAACTTTATTTAGTCGACCCCCCCCCCTTTCCACATTTTTTTCACTATCGCCGCCGAAACTCAGACATTCCAGTTTCTCGATTTGCCCTCGCGGCACGACGCAGCACGGTAATCTCAGCGAGACGCGTCGCCGAAAAACCGGGGCGGTTCCGCGGCGCTTTCAAAAGTCCGCTCCGAGCGGCGCGTCACGGCTGATAAGGCTGCGCGCGCATCGCGGCCGTTCACTGTTCAACTGATAGCTCAGTACGCTGGTAACAGGTGGTTCGACGCTATTGGCGGAGAAGTGCGGCGATTGAAGTGCCTTGCGGCGCCAGCACGTGCGGTGCCGGCGGTGCCGCACATTCACGCGGAGAACGTCGTGCCGCGCGCATCCGCCTGGACGGGAACGCACTCTCCGGCGGGCACTCTCGGCATCAGGCGGGACCACCGGGCGGCCGGAAAGATCGATATAGCCCCGGCGTGCGTTGCCTAGCGCTATCGGCGTGCGTGCCCGCGTGCGTACGCGCGTTAACGTTTGCGAAAACGGCCGGCTCTCCCCCCGCGCGGGGGACTTTTCGCGACAGCGAAACTCGCGGCGGCTATCGTGGGTGCCGCGGGTGTTGGCTATCGATCTCTCGCCGTCCCGCTTTCTTCGCCGCTCATTGGCGCAGTCGTCGTCGTCGCCGTCGTCGGTGTCTCGCGCGACGACCGGTATATACAGTGTTTGTGCCTTAACATACTTAGAGAATAAATCCACTGTGATTCCCCGCCCGTCGCGTCGGAGATCAACGAGAGAGAGAAATCTCCCACTCCTCCGGTCTCTCCTTCGGTGAGTAACAACTCTACGCGATTACATGCAATGTATTCTCTTCTTCTTCTTCTTCTTCTTTTTCTTCTTCTTCTTCTACTTTTTCTTCGAGTTTCTTTTTTTTTTCTTAACAATCTCTCCGTCGCGCGGTACCGCTACTCGCGGCGCGCAAAGACGGCGGATGCGACCCGGTGCACGTGCACGCGCCGCCGAGCCGGCGCTCCGTTCCATCTGGTGCGCTCCGATTACGACGGCCGGATCTATCATCGCGCGGATATTCGAGAACCCCGGCCGCGCGAATCGCGCGATCGGTCTCCGAGAGAGGCGAGAGCGGCGGCGGCGGCGGTGACGCGCGCGGAAGGCGCAGCTTCTCCCGTCGATTGATGGATCTCTCGGGACGGATCTCTCTCCCGCGGCGTCGCGAGAATCGGTCCGTTTTTAATTGAAAGAAACCGCGCGGTAGAGCGGCAATTGAAAGCGATAATACTGAAATTAAAGTTGTCGCGGTTTCTCGCCGACGGCTCGATGCCTGGAATGTCCGAGTCGAGCGTGTACCAAAGGTGAAACGGAACTTTCATCGCGTCCTTAGCGATAAAGCTTGCTGAGAACGGTATTTATAAGGTTGACGTATTCACCCGCGATAAGACCGCTTCACGTGCCCGCGCGATTCCCGCGAATTGCGGGAATCGCGGTTGATAGAGACGCGCGGATCTCGCGTTATATTCTCCCGTCGATCGGCGTATCATTCTTTTTCTTTCCGGAAATACCAGTTTCGATTAGCATCGACTGCGGTTACGTGGAATCGTTCGCGCATCGAAAGGTCGGTCGTATCGAGCCGGACGATTACATTGACATTTGCGCGAACGAGCCGTGTTATTCGGCAAAAAAAAAGAATGGGGAAATGTAAAGGAATGCGTGTAATAGAGAGCGCGCGTGAAAATTTCCTGCGGTCGAAAAAAATAAAATCAAAGTAGTACGACGCACGCAAAGTCGTTATACCTGGAATCGTTTATCAACAGATCTTCCAATGATGACCTCTTCGTGGAAGTAATAGAATATATATGTTCGGAAATAATTTTCAAGAACGTTTTCGATAACAATATATCGCGATCACATGATACACGAAGCGATGAAAATATTAAGTAATGGATTACGTTATCATCGCGGATATAAATATCTGATTTTATTAAACCGGTACAAGTAATTATTGAAAAATTTTTTAATTTTCACTCCAAACAGCCGAATGTCATATTTCAAAAAGCTTCTCGTATATGTGAATAAAAATGTTAGTCAACTTTCCATCTTTCCATTCTTCAACTAATATTATTTCAGCTCAAGTACCTTTCACAGACAAACACATTTGTCGTTGACGTTAAATTTAAGAAAAAAAAGAAATAGTAGAACTGTTTACCATCTCATTAGTAAACGTAATACTTGGAATAACTCTCGAACGCTTGACGAGAGAGTAGGATAACTGTATTTACATCATTTAGTATAATTAACCTGCTTTGGCCTGCTTCGCATCTGAAGGAATGCGTATACATAATTGTCGATTGTTGTCTATGTCCTTTCGTGATTATCCTTCGCGATTACATACCATGCGGCATACGATCGGCGAGCGTCAAGGCGTTTTATCCACGGCAATCAGCCGTGATGCTACGATCTACCATCTACCAGCAGCTTTCAGTGGGAGTTTTGGCCGCGCAAGGACTACGTAATTCCTTACTTATGCGTGAATCTTTTTTTATCGGGGATCATTATCTCGCGCATAAAAAGAAGCCAGCCGTGGCCGAGTAAGCGAGAGGCCAGATTTTTAGAGAAAGGAATTTATCGCCGCGCATATGGCACGCCGTGTAACGAGAAATTAATTTCTTTTTCGAATGGCGATGGAATGAGCGAGGCCGAACAGAATTTTCAGCGTGTCTTGAGCCTCCGCCGTCGTGATTTCTGGACAGTTGAGCGTATTACACATGCGGGAAGTGGCTCAATTGAACTTCATACTCCAAGATAGCCCGTCGCACTTCAAGATAACTCTCGAATGATATTCTTTATCTCTCTGAAGATTTATTTTCGTCCAGTTATCCAAATATATAATATCAAAGATTCAGAAAACGTAACTCACACTCAAGTTCATCGTTGCATTTAATTGAAAAAGATCGCGCGTATAGAATTATAACAAGTACGAAACTTATTGCAAATAAGAAAAAAGCAAGATTATGAATTAATGCATGTATCGTAATTTCTCCTCGCAATTTCGTGATATCGTTCACAACCGTGCAACAGTCGGAGCAGCTCCCCTCTTCTCTCTTTCTCTCTCTCTCTCTCTTACTCTTGCTCCTTCTCGCGACTGGTATACTTAGCCCATAAAGACAGGTCCATTGAACTCGTTAGAACGCATCGCGGCCTGTAATGCAGCTATGCATCATCCCGTAATATAGGACAAAAGACATTAAACGCAAAACCGGCCGCGGCGGATAATACAACACGCGCGATACCGTATGCGGTGCCTGAGATCGCGCGGATGCACACGTGCGGATGTGCATGTATTACTGTAATCTATAAGTCGCGCCCGTATACCGATATCCTCCTCCGATATCCACCACCGGATCAGCATCCGACGTCCGGTCTTGGATCTTTTAATGACACTTGCATAAACGTTTCCGGCCTCCGTCCGTTATCGAGCGAGGCTTGTATATATATGTGCCTCTCTCCATTCGAAACGCGTTTCTCTCTCTCTCTCTATCTCTGTACTTCTTCATTTTATTTATATACCACGAAAGCACGATATTCCTCTTATCTCTCGCTCCTCACGGTCTAATTTTAACCGAATCACAAGTATAACTCTGAATTTATTTTTTCCCCACTTTCTACAAATAGCAAGTTTCTATTCTAATATCGACGGAAGATTTTAATCTTAACCCAAGGGAGATGCACCGCGAATCTCGAGATCTATTTAACGCAATTAGGATAATTAAACAGCGCGCTGTATATTTGCCGATCCCTCAGCAATTTTTAATAAACTGGAATCTCCTTCCAGAGTAATTAACAATATTCGCAATAATATTTAAATCACCGGATTACGCAAGACGCAATCTTTGCTTTCAGGTACCAACGTCTCTTTTGCGAGATTATCTATCAAAGAACGCTGGATCCTCGTGGCGACAGCATGTCGGCGTTTTAATTTTCTTCGTCCTTCATGGGCGAGTACCATGTTCCTCTAACCGACGACGACGCTCGCATTATCCGGAAAGCTAAAGGAAACGAAATATGATGGCGTTCTATGACGTGGGACACAGCGATATCAAGGAATTATGGGACTATCCCTATTTCTCCGACTCGGTGAGTACGCAAATCTTTATATATCTGCAGATTCTTTGAAAAAAGGAAGAGAAGAGACGGAAATACTGAGAATCTTTATGTAAAAGAAATGTGCTGAGATTTCTTAGAATTTTACTTTGAGATAGTTCCAAACATTCCTTATTATTATTGTTCACCGCTCGCGAACTTTTATTGCGTTTACATTGCGCAGCGAGATATTAAACTCGCACAACAGCAGAAATGCAAACTCGAGAACGATTTTTCTCTTACGATCGAGGAAATTAGATAAGGTTTTCAGTTATTTCATTTCATCTTAGTGATAAGAAATAATCAAACATATATCGTCGTTATTTATTATCTCTAAAAGCTATTTCCTGAAATTCATCTCATATCTTCTTTCATGTATAAACAATTCAATTTTCTAATAAATCACACATTGTACATACTACGTTCTACTAGAGAAATGCTCGTCTACGATCATTGTGACATTTGATAAAATGTCTACGATTTGGAACGCAAGGAAACCGTTGGGATCATAGGGACGCCTACGTCCTTCTGAGGGCTGCGCGTCCGCGATCTGTGTTATTCAAATATTCGTGTCAAATCCAAAGAGACATCGCGTTCTATTACTGACGCATCGAGAGAGATATATTTTTTAAACAAAAATTTATATTTTTACAACAAATATCGTTATTTGCATAACCTTATCTACTATGTTATGGATGAAAATATATGAACACAGTTTACAAAAGATATTTATTTTACAATATTATTCTCAGAAGTTTCTTTTTATGTGAAATACAAGAATCGCTTGCACGCGCCACGCTTATCAAATTTATCGACTAAATGTCATTGAAAAATACATTTCTGCTTCTTATACGGTTTTTCGTGATAACAGCTACAACATTTAACATTGGAATATCATATATTTGCAATTTTTTCATTCTCAACTGACCACACAATTGGTAAAATTTAATTAAAATATAATATTGACTTGATATAATATTCACTTGAAATTGCTTTAAAATTCAAAATAAGATTTTATCAAAATTAATTACTATTTAAAATCGTTAAAATCTAAAATCGTATCCTCTTTAATGTATTTTTTTCAACCAGTTGTTATTTTCTTTAACTCACTTAATATCTCTAGTTCCAAGAAAATACATGATAGCACTTTGAATTATAAATATTAATAGTCGCGTATTCACGCATGCATCGCGCATATTGCTATTTGTCATCGCGCTTATGGTGACACGTTTGCAACTTGCGCTAATTAAGCCTAAGGAAATGAGGAAACCGACAAATTTACATGATAGCGACTTGTCGGACGAACGTCATAGCGCCAATAATTCTTCCACCAGTCGAACAATCATCGCGTCTATTCTTCGCGACTCTCGCGTATCTATCTACCATCCTGCGAGCACGACGGAAACTATTTTTCATCGCTCATTGCATTCGCGACAGTAACAATGGCCCCGCACATGCTCCTTTCATTCCCGCAGCGTGCGTTCTCGTCTTCGATCGGCGCGTAAAATGGGACACGGTCGCAATACCCCCGGCCCTTTCACGTCACAGAATTTCCTTTCTGCGGCACGCGAGAGGGCATCGAATTGCCGACAAATTAATCCCAATCATTATCGCGTCGCGCTTCTACGTCATTATATGCCTCGGCGCGGTTTTCTCGCCGCAAATAAATGCCAATTCGCATGCAGTCGCTGTTGTTTTACGCTCTGCGCCGCGCCACACCGCGTCGGACGTATATTTATTATTAGTTATTGTTCCTCTTATCGGCCGCCCGTAGCTTCACATGTTCGCCGAGTAATTCCGTCTCCGAAACGGCGACGCTAACCGGTATTTTTATCGTTTCTTAGAAGGCCGGCGATACATACACGTTCGATCCCGTTGGAGAAGTAAATTTAATCATCAATCGCGCGGTAGATACCATCATCCCGGAGACTCTTAATCTCGCGTCGATTTGCTCATCGTGATGCTTCCGCCGAGCACTTACGCAACAATGTTGGGAACGGCGGCAATTATTGTTTTCTCCTTTTTCCAGAATGCATTCGAAACGTGTTACACTTCGAGTGTGCGTATCGTCACAGTTGGATTGCGCCTCGCAAACACGAGGGAGGATTAGCGCCACTCGAATGCGGATTCGCGGCATTTGTAGCTTATTATCAGTGGGCAGGGAACGCTGTTATTTGGGGAGTAAGGCATTAATAGTGGGTTTACGCACCTGTACAAACACCGTAACGTATTCTAGTGAATACTCATAGGCGCGTGTCTCTTCCAGAGAGCCACTCGATTATCCTTGTTCGTATATTCAGCCGTTGATACACACCAAACACGAGTCGCACGTAGGAATATTTTTCTCTTCTTCAGAATTATCTTCTTCAGAGTTTCTCTTCTGAAGTATAAATTTAACGACACTTTGCATTCTTGTCAGTGAAGAATTACTTCTTGGAGGAATTCCCGAAACTATTAACATCCTTGAGAGATTATCTTCGACGTCACATTCCCCCCCCCCCCGGTAGTCCAATATCTTCGAGATTACATTATTTTCAGTTCAAGAGGCGCGGAAAAATAAATTACGGAAAAGTGTTGATGAGGTTCGCTGGAAATGTTTACTGCATTTCTTATGTATGCTAATTTATAATTGACGGATACGTAATACATTCAAACTCGAAATAGCTCTCCATAGTTCTACGTTCTCATTAAGCGTAATTCTACACTAATTACAATTTTATCGATCCTCGCGGCTCGTCACACACATTCGTCGCGAAACGTGCTTTCCAGACGATTTGCAAACTGGCCCAGCAACCATCTTGAAACGGGACATTTATCGTCGAACGTATGTTTGTTATTTACTTCATTGAGTAACGATGACGCCTCGTTATACTCTCATTATCTACGAAGTACGGCTTATGTAACTTGCGAGTTGTTTGAAAATAAAAATCCATGGACCGTAGTCATAACATAACGTTTAAATATTAACGTACGCATGTGCATACGTTATTATTTCGTGTTTCAAATTTCGCGTTCAGGAGCGACTGAATCGTTTGATATTTATATTCGAATATATTTATGCGCCCGCACACTTTTCTTTTCCTCTAATTTTCTATCCATCTGCGTCTGCGGAACAGTATGAAATCTGACGTGCTCATCAGAGACTATTATATATTCATACCGCGGCCATTCGACTTGATTTCGTTCGAATTTTCAACGTGTATTCCATTATTTCCGCATAATAACGAGTTATTAATATGCATCGATACGGTGGTCTGCTCGCGGCTTCGGGAGCACCGTAATAGAAATTGAAAGGCGAATCGGCGCGTGCATGTCGATGCTGTCTCATCATATTTGGGGGTCAATCCCCTTTGACAGGAATTACGTCAAGCGGCGAACAGTTCATCGCGCGCGCAAATATGTCTAGCCAATAAAATCGTTTAAGCCAACGGGCGTTTGTGAAAGAAAATCAACGAGAGAATCTCCGCGTGCTAAGTGCAATTGAGCCTGTACCAAAAATCATAATCAGGAATTCCGGCCGTTTTCCAACATTAACGCCGGCGGGCTCGCCTTTAATCGTCGTCGAAAAACCTGTAATGAATCGTTCTAATTGTCGCTTACGGCAAAGTATTGATTTCTCGTCTAGCCGACTTTCCTCTTGCCAATAAAAACGGGGCGGCACACCGCGCGATTTGCCATCGGCGCGACGAGTGTCGCGATTAATCGTGTTGTCGTTACGTGGAAGCGAGCGACGAAACGACGTAGTGCAGAAATGCAAACACAGCGAGTGCTCGCGTTGCATCGGAAACAATTGAGATAAATTCTGCAACTCTACAATCGGGAGACAGATCCAAAATTGATATGCACGCGAAACTTCTCTCAGAAAAATATGACTCGATATTTTTCTACTTCGTTTTTTTTTTTACTTATGATGAAATACAGCTGCAATTAATTCTGCTATCAGTCTCGTTACGTTAAAAACACTTGTCTCGATAAACGTTATTACCTTGACAATGTATGTCGTATTATCTTGAAGGGAGGCTCGTGCTGTTTTAGTTTTTACGAAGTATGAATTTATCATGCTAGTTTTACTCAAGTTTATTTTCTTTGTTTGTGTATTTTTTTGTATTTATTCTGCTATAAAAATAATTTCCAATTTTTTATACCAACGTCGATCGCTTAAATAAGTAAAAGTCTCAAGGAACTCTTTAAATTCAAATGGCCTCTATAACGTTGAAAATGTAGAGCAAGATAATCTCGCCACCGCACCCGTAATTGTATTTGGGCTCGTATGTTTCGCATTTTTATCGTGGGCGGCTTTATAAAGCAATTTTCTTCACTCGTTTGTCGTGCTTGCGCAGGTGCCACTGACGCAAGTGTTGATAGTAGTCTTCGTGTTACACATTCGCGCCTTATATCGAATTGAATACTTTGCAGCCACTTGTGAACGCGTAAGCCCCATTAAAGAAAAAATTGACACAAATTTTTAATCAATACAGATTCGAAATGGTAATAAAAATTAAATTTGTCTTACGAAAGTGTATTATCATAAATCAAACAAACATCGTGAAAGCATTTTAGAAAACTCAGACAATCGTCACGCTCTGATAGGAAAATTATTCTCTAATAGCTAATGTTCTAAACAAAAGTAAAATCACGAATCTTTTTATCTCATTCATAAATTTTAGCATTCATAAATTATAGATTTTTTTTTATTTATTTATAAATTGTATACGGCATTAACGTTTTATCTGGCCGCCGTTTTCTCAGCATGCCATTAATGTAAAAATTGATGTCTAAGCTCTCCCGATGGGAAAGCTTTTCGTATCAATCCGCCACCCGGAAAGGGAAGCATGATGGACACGTTAGGGAACTATCGCGGAAGTAATTTTCCTGTAATGTAATATAAATATCGATTGTGTCGTTACTACGATCGTTGTGTCGATTGATACGTGCCACGAAGAAAAACCGTCAATGACACATTGTTATCATAAACAAACGGTATTATATTTCCAACAGAAACAGGAAGCGTTTTGACTCCATAATTTCATCTCGATCTTGCCATTATTTTACTCATCACAATTATTTTATCACGTTAACGTCCTTTTATTACAAAATAACTAAATTAGTTTAGAAATAAAATACTGTAAAAGTGAAAAGTAAAAATACCTCATTCAAATAAGATAGTTAATGATTAATAATTAGTTATGGTGATGAATTTTTTATTTGGACATAAATTATTGTGCGACTGTGTTGCCTTGACAACCTCATTGGGAAATCATTCGTTTATCGGAAAAAATGACGTACATAGCAGCAATATAGATTGCGTATCTAATCTAATTAGTGAGAAGAAATAAATATAGCTATGGTGTCGCAGTACAACACCCACAATAATCACCATAGTAATGCCTGCATGAGAAAAGTCGTGGTTGGTTGCCTTCCACTCCAAAACCGGAAGTAGGAATATGTCGGGCTCGCAATACCGGAAACATAGGCGCGAAGAGTGGGAGATAGAGTACACAATAGTAACGAGATGATATTGCGACATTCGTCCCCCCACAGCAAATATTATATAAAAATGGATAGCCTCCAGCGGACGCGAGCGTTGAAATATCGCAACGCTTGAGTAACACTCATTTTTCGTACGGCTCCAATCCGTTTTCTTGATAGATACATTATTCATTCTCCACGTGTCTTCTAATAAATTCTCGACAACGGTAATTTCTTTCCTTGCCGAAGAACTACGACACTCAAGGATTTTACCCGCCAACTGGTGGAAAGTAGGAAATAATCGTAACGCGATACGGATAAATCACGCGCACTTTATGACCTGACGCCGCATTTTATGAGTTCGCCATACACGATACGTGTCACGCATCTTCCTTCTCGGAAACAGCAGCGTGTCATTAAACTAAGCATATCCCGAGCGTCGTCGCCGGTCTCCACGAGTCGACTTTCTATCTCGGACAAACATGCCGAAACAGAATTCCCCTCCGACGAGCTTTCCGCCCAGGCGAGCGGAACTCCTCGACTCCTCGGTTCGCGACATCGTCGCCGAGCGTTCTTGAAAGAAAAAAAAAAAGAAAAAGAAAAATGCCAATTACCGGCGATCGCTCATTTTCTAGCGGCACATTTCCTTATCGCCGTGCGCAGCACGATTCCGAACGACCGTGGCACGAAAATAATTATTGTTTTTCCCGGCTTCCCGTTTGTTTGCACGCTTCGCTTCTTCGTTACGCCGCGGCTTAACCCGTACCCGGCGAGCGGAGGTAGGAAAGGATCGGAAGAATTCGCGACGAAATCACCGTAGCGTGACCTTTCGACATCTATATCAAATCCTCCGGCAACGGTGGCCGCGGCGTTCGACTTACGAGCTGACAATGAGAGACGAGAAAGTCCCAAGCGGCTTTCCGGAGACTTCCTCATACCTTCTTCCATTGTATCGATCTCTGAAACAGTTAATCGGAGCCACCGGATTCATGATCTTCGATACTTTAGATCCGCATCATCACGCTCGAAATTTATGAGTAGGTATCCTCGTGAATTCTTGGTCGTAACATTCTCATGGACGTAACGTGAAGAAGATTTTATCCCCGCTGCTAAAAAGTATTTCAATTTAATAACTGATCGAATTATAACACAGATTTGAATTTCTTTTTCCTACGTTGCATAAGTGAAGAGTAAAAACTGACCGATCCGCACACAGGATGCGATTGTTGCGTTCCTGGCCGTTTCTGGCGTTCTTATCGTCTGTTCGCATAACACCGTTAGATGCGGGATTCCACCTTTGTACATGCGTAACCGTAAACTTTTCTTCCGCACACGCTTGCGCGCGAAGCTATTCTTTCTCTTTCTACAAGCATGCAATGTTACGACGCATTCCAAAGGCATTTTCCTCTACAGGATTTTCTGTCAGACGAAAACGCATCTTCTTTAAAATTATTGGTTCCGGTAAAATTTATTTTTTTATCGAACTATGAATTATATCCCAGATAATACAAAGAATTTTTTAAAAAATTCTTTTTAAATTCCAAAATTATGAGATAAATTTTTTCCATCCCATTTCTAAAAGCATTCTCAAGAGTTTAAAAGGAGAATTTATCAATTCTGAATCCTTTCTTGAATAGAGAAAATTCTTTTTATACTCTTCTCTGAAATTTTTTCAAAAATTTTTTCTTTTAAGTTTACTTGGAATAGATTACGCTAATTCATAAAGAGTTTTCAAAAAATTAATCTTTTTTTATTTATAACGATAATTTGTACTATTTAATACACGAGATTAATAATGAAATGTAAAATATTTAACGTTTTAAAATTTTAGAAAAAATGTTCTATTAAATGATTTATTGATGTGAAATCAAATTCTACATTATTCTTTGCTTTACAAGAAGATAATTTCTGATTATTTCTAATTTCTATTGCACAAGAAATGTCGAAGGTCATTCCTTTAACTACCCGCGAGTTTGTAGTAGAGAATGTGGGAAGAATTTATAAAAGTACAAAAGATAATTTAATATCGTATACAAGATTACAACAATATTGAACTCTAAATTGCATCATACGACTCCGAGAATGAGAAATGCAGTTTGACAAGTTTGTCCCATTTAATCGAATTAAACGTCCTTCGAACATAAATACAGACGGAGCAAAAAGGGCTTATCTCGCACAAGGCGCATAACGCTGTTAGTAAAATAAGACAATCTACGAGAGAATTCTATAGCAATTTTACATAGTTCGGCTAAATAATCTCGCAGTTATCGCGCTCTTAACGTTCACCCACTATTATATATATTATAGCTGTCACAAGTTGTGCCATCAGTCAGTCAGTTGAACGCAAACGACTCTCAATCTTCCTGTGGTTACCAACCGGCACGAAACCATTATTGTTACTACCGCGGCGCCTACGGCTCGTGAATGAGCGCAAAAATTCACACGTGCAATCCGTCGCATAAACTTATAGTGATTGAGAAAGAAAAAAAAGAGAGGGAGAGAAAGATGGAGTGTTTCGTGAAAAAAAAAAGAATGTGTTTCGACTGAGCGCGTCAAGGCACGGCAACAATCGTGAGACAACAATCGTGCGATTTTGTGATGTAGCGAGGAAGAAATTCTGTTGACCTTGAATAATCCCGATTACAATTGCACATTCATCGCAGCACGCGCTGCTCTCGTCTCGGACGACAGACGCTCGCTTATCCGCTCCATTATCAGCGACTGGTCGCACTAACAAAATTTTAACAACAGATCGCAGATAATATCTCAAGATAATATTAGTTAAATATTAGTTAAAGGATGAAAAGGGACTTAGATCTTACGCACAAGGTCTGAAATCTTGTATCGTAGACGCAAGATTTTACATTTAATATTTATTTCTATTCCTAATATTTTCTATATTGAGCGCAGGGCTTTAAAATTTTTATTTACTTTAAAAATTAAAAAAAACTAGTTTTTTTTTTAAATATAATATTCAATCGCTTCGGACAAAAATAAAACTTTTCAACAAAATATCTCTCTCTTATTAAAAGCAACGACGTCGAACCAACAGAGTGTAAATATCTTGTCCAACATTGCCGCAGCCAGCGATTCGCTAAGGCTGCGTTGCAACATGGGAATTGTACTCGTTCTCTCTCAGTAGCTTGTCTTGAAAATTTAATACCGAGAGACTTTAGAAATCCATTTAGCTTCCCTACTGTTATCGGCCAACGTGCAGCTTCTATCAGAGGAAAGAGATAAAGCCGTCGTGATTACGGACCCTCTGGGCGATTAGAGGCTCATTCCGCATATATATCTTTTCGTGGGATCCGTAGATACATACGCTTCCCAAATGCAATTTTACAAAGATAAAAAAGCTACAGAGAGATTTTGTGAGTTAATACCGCTACCTAAACAAGTGAGAAGCAATGAGAGAGGCATTGCATTCCTCGAATCTTATTCTTTCACTGCGAGATCTTGTTTCCTCGAGGGTGTTAATACGCCGAGGATGAGCTTAAAATTATTTCCGGATCGTTGGCATTCTTCGTAGGGACATATGTACGAGCTTTCCTCGGGTTCAATTGTATTCTGGCGCGCGCTGAATCTCGATTTCATCTATGTAGGTCTCGCCGATGTCATCGTCGTACGTTATTTAAGGCAGTGACAATCCACTGCCTCTCGCCGCCTCGAGCAAACTCGTGTATTGTATTCAACTCGCAGTATGGCGATACGTGTTATCACCATATTCTTGAGAAGGCGTCTATTGTAGAAAGTTTCGATGAAAATTGCGAAAACTTGTTAATGAGAAAAATAATTTTTGAAATTCCTAAATTCTTCTAAAATACGATAAAATTTTGCTAAACGGCTAAAAGACATTTATAAAATGGACATCTTTATTCTATCAACACTCTCTGGCCTTTCAAATTTTATTGAAACTAAACGAGCCGGTCTTCCTGTTTTATTTCGAGTCCAGCTCTCTATTAACGTAAAATTATCGTTAGCGATAGCGGATCTTAGCGAGCTGTAGGGAGCTCAGGCTCGTTTTACCTAAATCCGGCGCTCATCTCGACAAGCCTCTCGCATAACCGGTGACGCAAGTGGCCGGTCGCCAGGCGCGACTTTTTTTTTTCTCAAAAGGCGACGCACATTTATCGGGCGTGTTAAACAGACGCGAGCGATTCGCCCGCAGGTATAACGACGACGATAAAACGAAACAGTGGCCCGGCAAATCAGTCGTACTGAATAGTTACGCGCACGATGATAAGCTCTTATCAGCTGCGCCCGCCATCGCGCGCTCTCCGACTTTTCCGTCTTCCGTCGCCGTCGTCGCCCTTTTCGAGACTCCATACGAGCCGACTCCTCGTCTGCATTCGCTTGACCCAATTGATAACGGTGTAGATTTGCGCGACACCAATTCTTTAGCTATGTTTTTTTCTATACATATACCTATACGCACGTGGATGCGTGTCACGAGCAGCCGAAATGCGTGCCTCGTTTATGCCTCGAGCGTGCCGACGGCTTATAAGAACTTTGCTCATGTTTAGTAAAATATGCCTCTTGTCAGTATATTGCGTAATTATCAAGTTCTTTCATTCTGCTTACGAGTAAAACACAAATTCGCAGAGTTTCATATCTTACTTACTAAACATGCGTCGCAAAATAAGTTGAGTCGCAAATTAATAGGCTAGTGTAACTTCTAATTATTCAAAATGATTAATACACTTCGTTCCACGTTATTAATTTTAATGTCGCAGATTGTAATCGCTAATAAGTCTACTTAGAGCGCAAGGACTCTTAAATTGCAATATATTATTCCTTCCTACTTCTTCTTACAATTATTTATCTGCATCATATTTATCGCGCGCGCGGACGATAATATCGAGTTAAACGAAGCGTTAATGACAAAGTTGAGAACGTCCGACTTAGATAATTTAGAATCGATCAAAGTTCGTCGTTTCGAGTGCACAAAAGAACATCTATTCTGACGAAAACGAAGAGAATGGAACGAAAAAGGAAGATTGATGAGAAAATTAAATACTATGTTATATACTGCTATATACGTTGCGATCAATACGAGTCAATTAATTTACATCCTTGACATATAATATTGTATAATAAACTATTGATCTGAATACTGTGTATAATTACCAATTACTGGCAAAGTTAGCAAGTTAATTACATGAAAGCGTCCTGCAGGCACTTTGACTCAGAGTTGATAATTACATGAATAATACTGAATTACACGCAAATTTCTTAGAGGGCTTACAACACAGTCATATTTCAAATATTTCACAAGTCATTGTCTAGAATTAGAAACGTATTGAAAATTAAATTGAAAACGATGTTTATATTCAACGCTTTGAATATCAAAGGTGCTTGAGGAGACGCCACAAAGATAATTTGCAAACATCTTAAATTCAAATTTCTGGAATATAAAGGAACTTGAACCATTCTGTATTAAATAGTCTAAAGTTTCTAATCGATTTACTCTTTCCGCGTGTTCCTCTCCTGTATTTCTGCAACGGCTGGCAGCAACAGTAATTGAAATTGGCTCCGCGATTAGGTCCTTTTGACTCTCTCTCTATCGCGAGTATTGTGTGTGTCGCCCAATAGCCATTCGTTACCTTTATTGGCCTCTCGGATTTGAATACTAATCGATAGAGTGATATATCTCGAGGTCACAGGTATACGCACAGAATGGCCCTCTGCATTCGATCAGAATTATCGTCATTGATTGTTCTGTTCTTGGATACAGTGGTACAAAGGAATAAATTCATCGAGCGATAGCTCACATCGAGTAGTACATTATTATTTAGCTCAAGTCTTAAGCCTCGTCGATTTGTGTTGGTTATACGCAATTTGCTATTTTTATTTTATCATGCAATTAGCTCTATCTTTTATCTCGAAAATTTATGTAATCGCCGTCGAGTCATTTTGTATCATGAGCGAGCAAAGTTTGTAAAACCTTGACATCCGTATATGCTATGAGTAAGCAGCCAAATATTCTTCTTTTTTTTTTTTCTTTCTTTATTTTCATCCATAAGAATATCTTTCCTCTTCAGCAGCACTTTTTAGCTCCTATCGCAATTTACCGTGCGGAACTACCTGTTGATCCCAGATCACGGGCAAAACCTTCTGCCGGAAAATTATTGTCCCGTCTTGCTTGAAGACGAGCCGAGACCGATGTGTAAATAATTCCGAGCCGTACGTGAGAGCACGTTCGAAATCCTGGGAAAGACAGCCGTAAATACGCCTTGCTCAGTGCCAGTCTCGCTTTTACAAAGTTACTCGGCCCATTCATCGATTGAGATACACACGCGCACATTCATCCTTATAGAATTCAACAAACAGCCAACCGTTAAAGCAACACGGACTGAATAAATTTTAATCGCGTGATTATGCGCAAAAAATATCATGATATTTCGACGCGATTTATCGGAATGTCAGAATTGATCGTGAATTAAAATTGAACTTGAACTGGATTGAAATTGAGCTCGCGTGCCTACCGCGCGCATTCGTACTTTCTGCTTCTGCAAAATTCAACTCGACGACGTTTTTGCGAAGGAGAACTCGCCGGACGAGTTCGACGTCGTTGGAATTTTGTCCGACGCAAATTATTTCTGCAGCGACATGCAGAACTTTTCAAAATAAACAGCTCGGATTTGCGTCACCCGACGCCGTCGCCATTTCTCGAGCGAGCTCGAGTGGCTTGAAGCTTTCTAGAGTTTCTCGACTTTCCTGAGAAGGTTCACGGCTACCTGTTGGGAAGGGATCTGGTTTTGAAACGAGTTGTATGGCGCGGTACACCGCGGGAGAGAGAGACCTGTCGCCGTCGCCGGCGTCGTCGCTCGTCGTCGCTCGCCATGGTGGGGAATAGACGAAGTGACGGGATGGAACTCGGATGGAACTCGAGGACGTTCACCTTTTTTCGTGACTTCGACGAGGCCGGCAGACGCCGCTGAGGTACCCTCTCCTGCCGGCTAGAATCCTGGACGATTGACCTATTCGTCTGCGATGGAGAGGTCCGTCTTCTTCGTGATTGGAAATAGCGATTACTGCAGGCGGCCTAACACATTTTCGAACAAGACGCGAATCCCATTATTTATGTTGAAATTTACAAGCGTGAAATTATATGATCGGAGAGTATGCATATTACACGGTATGTAATAAAATTATTTGTGTAATGAGTGTGTATAAAGAATTATTTATAAATAGAATATTTTATATTAGAGCTAAGTACGATACATGATGATAATTAGCTTCAGTAAATAGCTGCCTTCATAACAATATTATAATAAAGTATTACAATGAATTCTATCTAAAATTCATAAAATTCTATCTAAAATGCATAAAATATTTAATATTTGCACGATCCAAGTAACGAAACGTTCGGTCAATTGATCGGCATGCAAAGTATTCTCTTCTGCACATTGAGGCAGAGCGATTAGCATCGATACACGCTAGTATACTGAATCAATTTAATCAAGTGCTTTTTCTCACATATATGAGAGGGACACTAATAGCCGCAAATCTTTGTAAACAATCTGACATTGCCGGAAATTCGCAACATAGAGAAAGAGAAAGAGAAAGAGAGAAGACGATCCAGCCATACATAACGGATGATTTCCTTCGCCGGTATAGTAATAGTAATGCTGGGAAAATATTTGTGTTCGCCGACAGTCTTATTGATATTCCATGCGTTTGAATTTCGATTACTATCGCATTAGCGTAATTAGATATGGCCGGTGCGTGGCGTTGACCTTCCCGCCGTGTTTTCGCACCGACAGCGCGAATTTCTGCGCCGCGGGGCCTTCCGACGATCGCGAAATCGAATCGGGTTGTTTCACGAGTGGCGACGTACGGATGCCGCGCGAACGTAACATACCAGGACGGTAACGAAAGCCTTAAAAGTCGCACCTTTTACGACTGTGTTTTCATCGGGGATTTAATTTATCGCGAACTGTTATCGCCTTTTTTTTATTGGCAATTCACGCTCCTATCCGTCGACGATAACGCGACAGGCGTGCACAGATGTCGGAGCGGGATCGTGCCGGACACTGTCGTTTCTTTTCCAACGTTTTACAACTCCTGCGTTTGATCGCGGGACTATCAATTGCCTCGCACTTGCGCGACAATATATGTATTGTCGGTAGGCACTTTTGTTACGCTTTAACATAAAGCGCACGGCGGCGATATGAGCACCTGCGAAAATTCTTGTCCCACATATATGTGTATGTAACATATAAACGTAATATACAGAGTGTCCCGTACAGACCCTAATAACGCTCGAGAGTCAATAACAATAAAGAGTCAATTCTTGAGATTGTTTTAAGAGAAAAATCCTAATGCCAAAATACTCAGGCTATAATGTTGGCGCGCTCAGGTGTGGTACAACGCACAGTGCTAAAGGCGAAAGCTGACCGTCGCCCTTCTCGTCAATATCGATGTCGAGATTGCATATACAGAAAGAATAGGTTTGCTTTTACTATTGTTTGCAAATGCACTGTCAGATAAAATTTTATTGAAAATATAAAAGAAAAAATATGACATATGATACATAAAACGTAAGCATTTTATAAAATGTCATTTGACAGCTTACATTTGCAACATGAAATCTACCGCTAGTTTCATACCTTATTGTTAGTACTTACTATTCGTTGTACATACATGTGCACCACACTTGAGCGCGCCAACATTGGGCTACCTTATTCTAAGGCTAACGATAAATCCTTCTAATTCAAGAACTATTATAGCCTGAGTATTTTAGCATTAAGATTTTTATTTTAAAATGATCTCAAGAATCGCATTGTTATGGTCTTTACGGGATAGGGACATCCTGTATATAATTCCAGAAAAAGAAATTATTAAATGCAACGCATCTCACGACTCTCTCGATTCCACGCGTACGAACGGCGATTACAAGTCACGCGTGCTTAAACGGCTAGAAACGGCACGAAAACTTTTATTTCGCGTTACACACACAATACGCTTTTACGGTCCCCGTTCTCATTCATATGTATCGCAGCTTTTGAAACACCGCTCGAACATGCCACTGCAATTCTCTCCGGTGCATTACCCACGAGTGCGTCTCCGTCTGTATGCGCCTTCAATGCACCGGCGCACAATTGCTTTTCGACCCGTGCATCGGAGTTTAGCGTCGGACCGACAAGTGGAAAGGTCAGTTCTGTTAATAACCGGCATAACTTCGCGGCCCCGCCGCCTTTATCGCGGATACCATTCGCGTTCGTCTGGTGAAAATCGCTCGACCGCGGCACACACGGGTCACAGACGAGATCAACGGCGGCGCGCGTGGCACGGAACTTTAAATCAATTTGAGCGTGAGATTGATCGAGAAAAAGTATTTACGTTAATGATGCGTCTAATTTAAAATACGGAAAGCGCAAGAAAGTGCAACTAAAACGAACAAACACGCCCCTTATCTCCCCTCAATTAAGCCGCAGTATTAATAGCGCTTGTAATAACGCGCGCGCGCGCTCGCGTAATAACGGAGAGGCGTATAATAATAATCGCTCTTGAGAAAATGAGCAATCGAAGCGCGATTGCGCGAGGCCCCGCGATTTCTCGTGGACAGCTGGAACGACGAAATGATAATGCCGCGGTAGCGGAATAACTCGTCGTCGCGAAAATTGCTGAGCCCGGACCCCCCGCGCACGATCCACTTCCCGTGTTGCGCCGCAGTTAGTTAATATCAATCGCTACGTTGCAATTTTGTGGCGGAGAAATTCAATCGGAATTCCTATCCCGGAGGAGAGCGTACAGAGAGACGCCGCGCCGGCCCTCCGGCCTCATCTCCAGCGGAAATACCGCGCTACCGGGGGGGATACGCCAGTAATGGACGATACGAAAAACCGACAATTGATTATGTGCTTACGTTTAATTTATTAATCACAACGTTCTGCCGATCCCGCGTTGCATTGTTTGTATATAAGCTCGAGCGTCAAGACTAATCAATCAGCAAATTCGACGTCGAGCTGTCAGCTTTATTCGCAAAAATTGAGTACAATAGACACTTAATACTTAATCTCTTGTTACTTTGATCTATGTAAAATTGAGTTGAAATTCATCAATTTTATGTTAAGAATTGATTACTGCGATTGATGAATTGATTCATCAATTTTATGTCAAGAATTGATTACTCGATGGGCTGAAAATTAAGCAATTTTTTCGCAATCGAAAAAAGGAGATTAACAGATTTACAATTATTACGCGAATCCGACGGCAAAGAAATATCGAGAGAGATAAATCTACCCACAGTAAAGTTACACAATAGTGGTAAAAATAGTATGAATGTTAAAAAGGTCATAACTTTTTACCGTTCAGAGGAAATCGCTGAAACATGTTGCGTCAATACGAGAAAAATTACATTTGCTAATTTATCATTGTACAAAGAAATTTATTACAATGATTCACACGAACGATTGCAAATGTATATCTCCGAAGTTTGCGAAGATATAGACGGGAAATTCAAACGCAATGGATGAACGATAATGGACGATAAGACGTTGTGTTTAAAGCGGTGGATGGACGAGGGGCGCCGACGAGCGCAAAAAAGGATGCACGTGTATCCTCCGCCGTATCTCCAAAAAGACAACGCGAAGGATCGCCCGTTACGGACGTGCTTCCGCCGGAAGTGAGACGCGGAAGGATGGGAGATAAGTGCTGGCCGCGCGATCGGAGCATAACGGAGAGCGACGACGAAGGGCAAAAGGACGAAAAGGAGAAGCGGGAGGAAGATGGAGGGAACACAGGAAAAGGAAGAGCGGTGTCGTGACCTTGCGATTCGAGTTCCGCATTGCTATGGCCGGCATTCCGATTTTTATGGAGCCGTTGGACGCGAGATATTTCAAAGATATTAATAATAAGTCATAAGATGTCGTTTTAATCAGTTCGAAACGCGAAAATGATATTTTAACTTTACCTCGACAAAACGATCTTTCCTTTTCCTACGTACCAAACACCGCGAGTTTCTCGGATCTTTTTTTTAATTGTTACTAGTGTACGCGAAGAGAATTATAATTCTGGGGATGCTGGTCGGTAATGATAAACCGTCGCGAGAAAAATTTATGTAATGGAAACAAGAGAATAGTAGAAGAAAGCAAAGACGGCTCGTGAAGTTTGAGTTCCGGGTTGTTGGTTACTAATGGTTCCATTGTAACTAATTACCCACTTGCGGGAAATTGCTACATTCCCATCTAAATTAGGGGGACCACAGTGTATAACGAAGAAATAGAATAGGAAAAAGTAAGACAAAGGCAGATGAAGGGATGAATGGAAACGGAGCTTGAAGGAAAACACAATTTCATAGAATATTCAATAAAGTCATTATATTTTTAAACTAATCTTCAAAAAATGTTAATACCCAGCGCTGTAGAATACGGCATCGGGAATTGCTTTGAACGCATCCCACGCTTCTTACATCAGAGGATGATCTCCATTGAGCGGCGCGACTTCGGACAAGCGTCGCTTAAATCCGTTGATCGTTCAAATATCGTTCCGTAGCCGGATTTGCTTATACAGAGCAGACCGTGCATAACGGAGAGGTCCGGCTAAAGGAAAATCGTGCGTATATAGCAACTGCGCGAGGCGGCAGCGAAGCGAGAAGCTGAATAGCTTGGTAGCAACAGCGTCGTTAGCGCAATACGAAAAGATCCCGTCTTGACCTTGGGACCGGGTTCCGCATTGCTGGGTCGCCCGCGGTAGGGCCCCCGAAGATGGAAGCGCAGAAGGAGGCGAAGTCGTTGCTACCAGCTACCTCGTGGACTCGGATAACGGCCGACCTTCAACTTGACCGCTCAACTTGAGCGCCCTTCTCCTTCGCTTACGTGCGACCGCTCGCGGAACGCTCGCGTATAATTTTAGAAGCACGCGGGGTCCTTGACACCTCGCCGCGAGACGACGACGACGGGCGGCAACCATTGACAACCGCGGGCGCTGCCCCTCCCGTGTCCATTGACTCGCGTCGCCTTACGTTCGCGATGAAATTTCACGTAAGATCGATTTCTGCTCGGCTCGTTCCTCTCCCCTAGCTCGACTCGTCTAGCAGACTTTTAAAGAAACAAGTAATTCTCGATAACAATACAGAGATAACATGTATGTCAAGTAGATACAAATTCTTCCGTATCTACAATCGTTCCATTTTTACGATGAGTAGAATATGCTTTCAAAGCTTGGCAAGGATAAAGCACTCTGATTGTGTATTCTTTAAAAATAAAATTAGTATTTATTCCGAAAGAAAATCTAATAGGATAATGATAATTAATAAATTCGTTTATTTATACATAATGTAGAAAAAATAATAAACAGTTTTCCATTTTTCCATCATGGAATTTTTTTAATGTTTAATTATATTTTAAACTCTAAGTATCTAATTGAAAAGATATATTGAGATTCAACAAATTCTTGGTCATATTGTAGATCCTCCATGATTCCATAATGAAGGATGAGGAATGGGGCAATGGTTGCATGAAGAGCAACGTGATATTGAGAGATCGCCTAATGACAGATGCAGCTCTTGGTGGACCGCGGCCGATAAAATCCGAGCATAGTTATAGCCTTTTGGCTTCCAGTCCCCCTCCGAGTCCAGCAACGCCAGGAGATAATCCCCATACGCCCAATTCAGGTTCCGGCGCGGTTGGTTCTTGTACAGCGATCACTAGTTCCTCCATCGACTTCGCCAATCTGGATCACAAGCCTCTCGATATCCGCGATAGAATCGACGGTAAGGAAATGGACCCCGTGCGATAATCTTCGAAAAATATATATTTTCAGTTTTTTTTTCAAATTCCTAAGGAGATTCCTGTAGAGATAGAAATTATCACTGAAATGTTGTTTTTACAGATATGGAAGAAGAATGTTTTCCAGCTATTTCGATAAATAGTACTTCGAGCCGTGTCGAATCGGCGTCGTCGTCGTCGCCATTGACGTCGTCAACTACCTCGAGCCTAATCCTCAAGAGAATCAATCTAGTACCTGAAGATAACGAGTATGCTGAAATCAAGGACGAACCTATCAGCGCGCCGGCAAGTCCCTGCGCGCCTTGTCAGCCAAATTGCGATATGGTGGACGATACAAGCACGATAACAATGGTGTCGCCGCAGAGTCTTCATTTCCCCAAAACCCAACACACGAGCGATAGCGAGGAGGACGACGAGGAATACTATCAGGTATCTCAACTTCAAATCAATATTACGCCAGGCAGATTGTTTTCGAGCGATAAAATACCCGACATTAGGTTTTGTCCATTAGTGTATTATCTACGGAATTTGTCTCAACTGTTCGAGAATGTTTGTGGAAAAAAGATTTTAATGTACTACGGACTTATTTGACTTATTTGACTTATGAGCGAATAAAAACTGAGATTTATTACGCCCGCGTTGCTATTTGGTACACCAATTTCATTAGCATCTTATCGCCATCGTTGTCATTTGCTCTCAGAATATGGAGATTGAAGAGTACGGCGTGGTTTGCGAGAGGAAGGAAGCGACCTTGCATGCGTCGAGACAGGGATTGCCGCCGACGCCGCCCAGCAGCATAAGCTCCGACAGCGAGGGTACCGCTTCCGCTTCCTGCTCGCCGGAACGCCGAGATTCCCAGACTTGCACGCAGAATCTCAGGGGCTTACTGGCACCGAGGCTTTACGTCACCAACAACACTCACACCAGACAACCCATTCATACGCCTCTGATTTCCTGTCAGCCGGTAAGATACAGTTTGAAAAATGTGACACTGGTGATTTTTAATGAGTTGTCATTAAGCCGGTCGATAGGCGTGGCCCATATTAGATTATGAATGAACGGCATGTCGTTAAAAAGGAAAAATGAAAATCTGAGAGAAAAATGAAAATCTGAGAGAATATTCACGTTCGATACATCAAGTTAGATTAAAAAAAAAAAACATAAAAGAAGTTTATTATATTTTTTTTACTCACATGTGGAAACATTTTACACAGAATCTAGAAATAATTTACGTTTAAACGAAATCAATAATTTATAATGAATAAATTCTTATCTTTCTCTTCCATATCCTTATTTACTCTATCTTGGTCTTGTTTGTTAATTCTTTAAATATCTTCGAGGGCATTTTTATTAATATTTTGGTTCAATATTCTAAGTTATGATGCATATATGCCACGTGCCCAGTTCTACATACTCCATATTTACATTATCAACATACATAATCGCGTACCATGAGCAAGGTTTGCATTACAACAAACTTGAAGTATCTTTTATGGATGAGTCTCACATGGATGATATTTTTCGTTTTATTGCTGCCTTCACTTATTCTTGTCTCTATACGATGATAATCCATTATTGCTGTCATGTTTATTGATCCAACGTATTAGCATGATGCACTTACTTGCGATTGACATTACAGAAAGGATCTACGGTATTAACATTGACGGAGGAAGAGAAAAGGACCTTGATAGCCGAAGGATTTTCCGTGCCCACAAAACTTCCTCTGACGAAATTAGAAGAGAAATCTCTGAAGAAGATACGAAGAAAAATAAAAAACAAGGTACAATAGTGTTTTGAATATTTAAATTTTCTCAAATGTTATCCAAGTTGCGAAATTACGAATGAAAAATACTAATTTTGCGTGGTACTTTTTATAGATATCGGCGCAGGAATCACGAAGAAAGAAAAAAGAATACATGGACGGTTTAGAGAAACAGGTCACCACATTGACGAACGAGAATTCCTCATACAGAGAAAGATTAAATTTTCTAGAAGTCAAGAATCGCGAGCTAATGAAGGAGGTACAACGTCTCCAGAGCTTACTGCAACAATCTTAGATTAATTCGTTTCTATCTAAGATAAATCAAATTTATTTACTATCATTAAATGGTGTCAACATGTTCCGAATATTGTAATGCAATGTTGCAAAGCTCCAAAATGTCATATCCCTAAAAATTAAAAACTCAGATGATGTTTCGAAAGTCATAATTCTGACATGTAAATAATGAGATAATATCCCGAAAAATTATAATTATATATAATTTTTCAGGACACGGTGTCAGATTCCTCAATTATGAGATTATGACTGTTCGGGATAGTACACCATTTTTCAAATTTCGATACATTTTTTTTCTTTGCATATCCACGCATTAAATTTTTATTTTTGAAAAGACTTATGATAATTATTTCCCTCAAAAATGAATTTTTGGTCCGACGAATGCAACATTCGTGATAATGTCAGAAACATGGCTAAACAATTTAATATTATTACAGAGATTGTAAATACAAAATCTTAAAAAAGATTTTACATTTTGAAATCTCTTACAGACGCTAATATAGGTTTATCTATGTACTCGTCAAATTGCTCTTCCATATAGAAACTTTAATCCTTTATAATTGTTACAAGATGATGATAAAAGTGACGTATTTTTATTGCTAAGTCACAGGTCAGAATTGAAAAGAGATATATTTTTAGGGATTAGTGCAATTTCTTTACATTCTTAGAATGTCTTCCTCACATACAAGATGTGACGAAGTATCTTGCAGCGATCGAAGATTTGTGAGAGACATCCCGAATGCTGCAAACTGCTTCAGTTATTTCAATAACTGAAGATTTCACGCCAATATATTATATGTATATCATTACGTTCTTCGCTAAATCAATATATTTTCGCCAGGAGTGCCTTTGCGGGTTTACTTCCATATTTCTTCCAGCATTGCAAACCGAAGAATATATACGGCTAATTTATTTCTCGCAATTATACATTTAGCATAATTTTTTTTATTTCAATAAGACGAAAATATTTTGGAAATATGGGATTCGGATGTTCCATCCGTGATATTTGCGTGTTGCGGAAAACAGTTGTCGGCTATTGCCAAGCTCGATGCAACGAAGATTTTCCAAAAGATGCCCAGGTATAAACGGCCTTTTGCCTATTCTATATATTTGTGCCCCAAAAGCGGTTTTGAACCGCTTAGGACCCAAAGAAGTATTCTTGAGGTCTACGGTAGCGTATGTATCGGCATATAATCCATTTTGACATAGTTTTGTCAATGGATTTGCCTGTATACAAAACAAAATATAATATATGACATATTTTATAGATAAGAGAAGAGAACGAAAGTAAGATTATTCTTATATAGATGATGAAAGTGTGACATGAAAGTAGATTCGATGCAAGTAGGTTCGACGAAATTATTGTATTTACGTTTTACGAAAAGATATTCAATTGTATGTGCAATAAGATTATCATGCAGTTTGACTTAAAGGAAACAATTGTTTCGAATCGATGATGTGTTATTATTTAGGGCACTAACGCTGAAACGAATGTTTGAGTAAGGCTCTAAGGTTATCGATCACAACGATGATAATTCATTTCGCGTTAGTTTGAAATGCGTAAAAGTAGAAGATGTTTTATAAGTTTGCGAAATAAAATATAAGTTTGCGAATGTAGAATAAATTTTGCTCCATAAGTCCATAAAGAATTATCTAAAATTCGTTTGCAAGCCAATGGAAGTCAAACTGTTCGAATAGCGAGTTCTTGGCCTCATTACAGATAGATCGAGCTCGAGAAAATCGAATAGGACATCGCTTTCCTTGCGTCTTTTCAAACGTGAAGCTGCACTCTTTGTGATGTGAGAAGAATTTCGATCGAGCTAATCGATATTAAAATGTCATTTATATATGTTATATACCAAACAATATTGTGACTTTTGTTCTCTTCACAATTTTGTTTCACGATTAGCGTAGGTTCGCGCTAAGAAGTGTTGTCGCACGATAGAGGCAAACCTCTCGGCTACTTACCGCATGAAAGCTGTGGGAAGGGACCAATGTGTGCAAGATTAAAAAAGACTTTTCCTTCTTCTCCATTCCCCTTCTCTTCTGCTTTACATAATTGCCAAATAAATAGTAGGATTTAGTGTCGTATCGAGTGTCCAGGAGATAATATATGTATTAAATGATTATACATTCCCCGCATGAGTGTCTACGGAACGAATCACGACTGTCATTGCGACGTTATCTCTTAAATAATCTTAAATACGGAGTATATATTTTGATCAGCCGACGTGATCTTTTTATCGTACAAGTCTAAAAATGCAACGTAAAATACATGGTAAAATACGTTGTAACCACGTGTGAAATACGTTTATATTGTACAAATAACACATATAGCATGGCTACAAGGAATCTTCATTATCTATTGTCTTCATCTCTTGAGATTCATACATACATCATATTTAATTAATAAAAATAAATTATATGTATATTTTCAGCCAGAGTTTAAATTAAAATCGACGTCAAATTCATTAAAGAAAGCTCTCCCCCATTGCTAATTTCTCTTTTCCTAAGCCATGCTATATAGATATGTGTAACTCTTATGAAAAGATTGAACTTCAAGATAATTTCAAATTGATTATTCTTGAGCTTTTGAAAGACTTGACGAAGTCAATGAAGAAGTCAATAGACAAATGATAGTAATCGATTAACATAAATGTGAATACGAAGGCAATGTATTTCGCGGACTTTGTAAGCGCTAAGCGGCTGAAAACTCTCATCTTTTTGTCTGCGTATATATACGTGCATATGCACATATATGATTTTTAATTACCACATGCATATATGCGCGTCATAAAGAAGTAATTATATGTCTGTACAAAGCAGAGTAACAATTTTTATCGAAAGCAGAGAATTTAATATATTCTATGAGAATAGAGCTTTATAGTTAATTATATATACATTATATACATATACAATGTATAGCATATAGATGACTATATTTTACGACACGAACGTTTGACAGTGAGGGAGTCGTACAGTTATTTGATTTACACAAATTTATCACTATTACCATTCTCGTTATCATAATGTATCATTTATTTCTCATACGCGATGCCAGCGTCATGCATCTCTATATTATGTACTTGGCGTATATATTTATCCAGAGAGAAAGAGAGAAAGAAAGTCCCTATATAAATAAATAAATATATATATATATAAACAAAGATAACATAGGTATAAATATATATTGTATTCGACGTACGTCGAATTTACGTGTGCATGTAACATGTCTATATAAAGCGCAGTGCCACGTCGTTAATGTATCACGCGGTCCTGCAACTTCGAATGGATGTTGTTCGACAATAAGAAATAAATATTTGTGAACCAGCATTGTGTGATTTACGCCTTATGTCATTTACATTCGCACTATATTATGCAATTGAAATTATTTCTTCCCTGTAAAAATAAATATTTTTATTCTGTTCCTCCGATTTAAGACGTAAAAAATTGATTGCTTCGATAAAAAGAACGTTACCGTCTCAGGTTTAAAATCTCGAAAATTTATTATTCATATTATGATTTTATAGCGATCTTACGATCCACAAATAGGATCGTAAAATTCACATTGGCGTAATATAACATGAATTGAATAATAACAAGGCAGATTTTTATTTCTCTTGCTCTTATTCCTCGGTATCCATCTCCTCATTTTCCAGTTGATCCTCTATCTTGCCCTTTAGAGTAGCAAGGCTAAGAGGCGCATCTAAGTCGAGAATCTTACGTTCTTCCACCTTGTCCCTTTTGGACCTATATAGGGGATTTTCGAACCTGCCACCTGCGACTTGCTTTATCCCCTCGACGTCGTCGTCAGCCTCTCGGCCGCTCGTTCCGGGAACGTCAGCAATCTGAACGTTGCCCTCGGGAACGTTCTCGAACCGGGCGAAACCGTGCTTCTGCTTGTCCGTCCGAATTCCATCTCGGACGGATGAGACGGCTTCCATACATCCCGAGAGAACTCTGCAAAAATTACATTCCGTCTCAGAAAATCCGATAGATGTCCAATGCGCCGCGTAAATACTTGCTGTACATTCGAGAGAAGTAACATAAAGCATGCGGTTAAGTAGGCATAGACAATCCCCAATTTTTCTTTACGCGATTTTTTAATTTTGTAATAAAATTAAAGATAATAATAAGTAAATAACAAAGATAAAGAGTGCGGCCAAAATGTTCTCTAATTTTATTTATTCGATTTCTCAATTAATTTTGTGATAAAATTAAAATAATTTTTAATAGATTACAAATATACAAGTTTTATAGTGTGTCATTCCATTTTATCGTTTCAAAGAAAATAGACTTCAAAATATTGTCTCCAGTTAATTTATCACATTTTTCGATTTGGTTGAACTCTTATCAATATCTTCATTTGATCTTTATGTCATTTCCAATTTGATCTTCAATCCATCCAGACTCTGAACTCATTACCACATATGATATTTCGTTTATAGCCATAATTACAATTTTATCATCTCCAATAAGAGCTTGTGTTATATATATATATATATATATATATATATATACCACTTAATATTATAATAAAAATATTTTCTTTTTATATATACGCGTATTTTTTTTATTATTATGACGCCATGTCGAATTTGAAATTTTTTGAATCCATTTTCCTTGAATCGGCAAAAGAATACACTATAAAATTAATTTTTGTATGTATTTGTAATCTATTTATAATTATCTTTAATTTTCATAAAATTAATTGAGAAACAATTAATTGAGTAAAGAAGAATTGGGAAACATCTTGACTGCACTCTTTATCTTTAATATGAAACCCAAAACATATTTTAAAGCAGAACAGAAGGAAAACTATAAAAATGATGTAAACGGCGGGAAATCATTAATCGCAATGTCATATAGCATGTTTCGAGGAAAAACGTCTTGTATAAAAATCTTATCATTATAGCACAAGTGAAATGAGATTCTTCTAAAAAAAGATTTTGGCCTCAAGCAAGACGTATTCGACGAACCGAGAAAATTACACGGCGGCCTATTTCATTCGGTTTGAAGCCTGCTGAGAGCAATAATAAACTAACCAGTCGGCCCGCCGAGGGAGCCAAACTAATTAAATGTTAGACGAAGGGGAAAGGTGCGCAGAGCGGTATCTCGATTCGAAGCTAGTCGCGGAACGGCAGTAAAGAAGTTAGCGCCGGGAAACGTAAAACCGTAAACTAGGAGAACGAGAGTGAAACTGCTGCTGAACTATCGTTATCCCGTCGCTACTTGACAAATTAAAATACTCTGTTTCCCCGACGTTCCAACTCTACATCCCCTTCCTTCCTTCCTGTGTCAGGCTCGCAATCCATTTCCCCTCTCTTTCTCTCTCTCTCTCTCTCTCGTTCCTTCGTCATACCGAATAAATACTTGGAAAATGGGAATCTCAAGGAGTTCGACATTTTTTTATTTTCCCGCGGATTTAACAGCCATGACAGAATTTCGTCCGCGATAAATTTTGCGAGCAATCTTGTTGTCTTGAACGCCCATCATCTTCCCGTTCCACCCTTTACAGCATCGCGCTTGCATTGCGCGAGCCTAGTTTCAAAATCGCCAAAAGCAGTGAACAATTACCTTTACTTCCTAAAATTTACATAGAGAACGACTTGATAAAAAATTTATCAGCATGTGCAACATCACCTTTAATCGATTTACGTTTGTGACATAAAATCATGACCGACATAGAAATCAGATAACGTTAATCATCATTATCTAATCATGTACTTTCGTCAGCAAATAATCAAATTAATAAATGAACCGTTCAAATACACAATATCTCGAAGATTATTTTTGCGCGCTCGAGTACCCTCGAAAGGTACCAATATCGCGTTCCGTAGGCTCCATCGAAAAACCGGAAATAGAGCGAGAACGTGAGCAAACGTATCCGCTGTACTATGCATGTATACATAGGCTGGTAATCCATGTAATTGCTTTTCCCACTCTCTTTACGGATGTGCAAAAATTGTCAACGGAAAAACCCGACAAATCCGAGAGAGGCTTGCGAATCATCGGTCGCGCTGGACCTCGACAGGAATTTTCCGCGTGAGTACGTGTCACCGCTGATCGCCCGGCAAACGTACATACACCCAGCGTTCTCGATACGAAATGTTATTTTCCTTATTCGTTTTCTTGTCACGTTTCCGTCGCCGTTATTATTACACCCGTGACCATTCGCCAGGTAATGTTTGCACGAATGTCGAAGGTACAACGTGTGCAAACCGTAACGGGTCATCGCGAGGTCCGGAAAAGTTTTCTTTTTCAATTTTGCTGATTTTAATAACAATATTGACACAGTCGGTAATATAAATGAGCTGGTGCATGCAGCCCGACCTTCGATACCTCCGTCTGAAGGTAGAAGCGCGAAAATACCCTTCGCGCTTCTACCCTCTAAAAACTTTCGTCTTCACGTTTGCGGAGAGGAGATCCTTACGCTCGCTGGAGTTCGCGGCCGACATAGTTCGCTCGCGTATTACGAGCAGGTTGAGAATGCCAAGCACGGTGCAGCGTTTCATTCGACCGGTGCTGGGTATGCAAATCTCGAACAGAAATACCGGGACGCCGAATGCTGCCGCGGCTTTCCGAGCATCCGTAGCCGGGTGTGTCGCCGTATGGCGACACACGATAACCGATGTGTTAAATGTGTTAATATTAAATCTAGGATAACGCGAGCGCGGCAGCTTGTAATCCTGTCGGATCGATACTTTTCACAGCTACTTATATAACGTAGCGACGCGGAAATGAAACCGGCACAATGATACTTACTGCCCTAAAGAATAACCGAAGTATAGAAAGGCCAACAGAAGAAGGGCGATCACGACGAGGGGCGTTCCGAAGAGCGGTCCAAGAGTTACGGCCAATCGAGAATCTTTCATTGCTGCCCCCGCCGTTTCCGCGTTCGTTACGTCTATTCCTGTGCCTAATAAAAAAAATATAGGAAAAAATAGCATTCTGAGAGAAAGGGTCTTATTAGTTTTATTGTTTGTAATAGCAACAAGATAAAGAATTATCTTTGCAGTAATTAATCATGTTTTTCTATCTGTTTACTAAAAATGCTTTTAATTAAACTTAAAGCAAGTAAATAACGTCAAATAAAATCAGAGAACATCATTTGTTTATAATGCATGTTTTTAAAATGTTTTTTCAATTGCGTTTAAAATTTAATTAAAACAAAATTTAAATTTATTATTATACATTAAAATAATTTAAAATGTACAAGATGTATTTTAACAAATGTCAAATATATCAGGAGCGCATTTTTTCTCGATTAAACAAAGTTCATTATATATACGAAAGAAACGCTCAGTGTTTGAGATAGGAGGAATTTTATTGTTTAACAAAGAAAAACATAAGAACATTTTGCGATAAAAATTATTCAAAATAATTTTCTTCTGTTTCGATACATTCTCTGAGCCTGTGTTTTATACTATTTTGTATTCCGTGAAATATATTTTTAGAGCGTTACGTTTTTATTCATGTCTATACAATAGTATTCTCAGTTTTTTGTTCAATAGCTAAATATATTTTCTTAACAATTTCTTTACGTCGATATAATCTGCAGTGTCTTCCACAACGAACTAATATTTGTAACAACACAGGTTAATCAGCAAAACTAAAGATGACTACCTAAGTAGCTCATGATGGTTTATATACATTTTATATACATTTTCTAAACATATTTAAAATAGAAATGTTTACAAGAAACGTATAAAAAACCATCAGGTGATACTAGGGTAAATGTTAAAGTAACTAAAAGTTATCAAAACTCTTTAATAACTTTAAAACATTTTTATTTAACATTTTTTAAATATTTGGTAGAAAGGAATGCATCCCTGAAATGTTTGACATTTGTTAAAACACAATCTGTATGTATGATATGTGTACGTATCTATGTGTACGTATCTATGTATATATATAACATACATATAACAAAACTTTTTACAGCAAATAAATTATATTTCAATAAACGAATGAATGAATGCGAGAGATATTGCTTAACAATGTTCAACGCATTCCAATTAAAAAACTGGATGAAAAATCGAGTGTCGACATTTGTAGGCGTCAACGCCAATCGATATCAGTATTGCAAACAATGAGAACGGGACAAATAAAAGGATTTTATCGTTTTTTTCATATACCTCCGCTTTACTTGTACGCTTGTAAACCGTAAGAGATTACTTACGTGATGAAATTGCTTTTTAAATTATAGGAAAACTGTATCCATCTAACTTTCGTTTAGGATACAATCGAATCAATTTCTCGGTTTATGGTCTTGTTTAAAAATTTATCAGAGATTTAAAAGAATTGCGTACTAACTTCGCAACATTTCCCGCAGGTTCTCGATTGCTTCCTGTGTCGTGATCCCGGAATAGTCTCCTATTTCCTTTACAAGTACCTCCACGCCTCCCTTCCAAGTGCGTCTGGTATGCCAGGCAACCTTATCCCCGTATCCTTCTAAAACTTCGTCCGCTATGGATTGCATTGTCGCTAAGGACGTCAGCTGCGAGACGAAAACGCGTCCGCCACAGTATGGACAACAGTGCCCTTCTACCTGAAATGCAAAATGAACTATGTCAATCGGGTGATAATAAAAGATATGTAAAAAATAAGTTAATATTAAAAAAAAATATTATGTCCGACCGTAAGAGGATATTCGCAGTCTGTAAATCCACACCTTGGCCTCTCAATGGCACAGATCTCTTCGATCAAATCGCTCTGAGAGTCTCCCTGGCAGAAACATTTCGGACAATCGTACATAGCCAGGTGCAAATCGCTGTACCTAAAAAAAAAATTTCACAAAATACGCTTTACCAAAATAAATATGGACGTCTGCGGAAACGTTATCGTTCAGGCTTTACTTTACGGTGAATCCACCTCTGGAGAATTCTCTACGATCTTGAAAGTTTTGCCATTCCCACTTGGTAAACGGCTGCCTCTCGTTCGACAATCGAATTGACTTCACTTCTACCTCCCTTACAGGTAAAAGGATACTCAAGGTGTGACTCTTGCTGGGCAGGACGACGTTGTCCTGGCGACAGGGAACGCGCTCGAGATGCGGCGCCGCTATCGAACTACCGTTCCAATTTGACGGATCGGCCCAGAAAATATTACCCTCCTTCGACCATGTACTAACTTTCGCGTCCGTCCGCGAATTGCTTAGCTAGCACACACATACAGAATCTTTATTATTATATTAAAAGTTTATTATATGTATATTAAAATAAATTATTTGATTGTTAAATAAATGCAGAAAAGGGAATACGAAAAAACATCGTTAAATTTTAAACAGAGTTTAATGTTGTTTGAGTTGCATAAATTTTAGCATTTTATGATGTTTATAGTTAATAAATATTCTGACAAGCTAGATTTTCCAATCAGTCGGAGCGCAAACGACATGTCAACATTAAAACATTAATGTCGTAATTATTGCGAGTATATCACCGACTACGATATTTTGTAAATGAGTAATATTGTACTTTCCATCCTCGAAAACATTAAATTCAAAAAGGAAAAAGACGATCGGACGCATTCTGTTGCCATACATCCAATTAATTCTATATAATTCTAATTCAATATCTCCTATTGTCAATATATGTCTACATGTGCTTCCTCGCAAGTTTATAGCTCGATCTTACCTGTAGTTTACCGTTTCTAGACAGGACCAACAATCCCTGCCTCGGTAAATCAATCCCGGATAGCCTGAGATTATCGGCTCCGGTAATGCCCACCGCGTGCCGGGTCTGCTGAGGAAAAATCACACGACTGTCGATCTCCGGGACACGGCCGTCCGCCCAGTTGCTCGCAGTTCGCCACTCCAGATCCGGAAGCCAGTGTTTTTCGAAAATTGCCGAACATCTCGATATCAAGATAGCGCACAGCACAATTTTGCGATACAGCGTAGAAGGAGCGAGCATGATTTTATAGGAAAGTTTTAAACGATCAGTCGATTTAATGAAGATATAAGTAGCAGATATGCTGTAACAGTTATTTGACGGTGAATTTTCACTTATGCAAAGGCGGAGAGATATGGAACAGTGAGATTAGACACCCACTATCAATTTGCAGTAGTTTGCAGTAAATCTTTAAATTCCGATAATAACGCGAGAAAAAGAAGTTGAACACGGTTGGGAATTTCGATAACTGAGAGCTCCTCCGCTATAATCGAATCGTTGATTGGGGGCGTTCCTGATTCATGAGAGTCTGGCATGAACTGCGTTATTTGCTGCGATTAGATCGCCATGGGCCTCGTGGTTCGTTGAAATCAAAGTCTTTGTTATATAATTGTTAATTTATATTTTTTTAAATGAACAGCTTAAATAAGTAAGTATACAGTAGTAATTTAAAACTTTCATTTCATCATCAAATTGATCATCTTAGAGAAGATTTTATTAAACAAATTTTTTCCTAACTTTATTATTAAAAAACTGAATTTATACACTTAAACCAACACATTGTATGATGATTTTTATCATTAACAGTTATCATATAAATACAGTTATTCAGAAATATATAAACAAACATTTTAAAACTATGTCTGCAAAAATAAGAAATAATTCAAAAAATAAATTTCAAACGCCTGCGATTTTTATTAATAATTATTTATTCTAAGCACAAAACACATGGAGAACTAAATCGCAATTCATATTAAATGTATCAATATATTTGCATTCATTTATTTATTATTATAATGGTGTGCTTGATAGAATAAATCTACATTGCTACATCACACGTGAAAATATCAATAACATTTATTGTTAACAAAATTCTCATTTAATTAACATAACTAAATAAAATGGTATTCACATATGCCACACATATATGACGAAAAGAAGATTACAAGATTTATTATGACATTGAGAACATTGGTACAATTATGCAATAGCTTCATTTCATCTTAACGATTAGAAATATAATCGTCGAACAATAAAGACAAGTATAGTACTGCCGCGGTCAGAGATGTATGTAACTCTTTAGCACATCGAGATATTGTTCCTACCTATTGTACAATAAATTGCATTTAATTGCTTGCTAATTACGATGTAATTCATTGCAATACAAAAATGCAATTAACTTAATGATTCACCTATCGTTTTTGTCGATAGTATTACAATATTCTATGATTGTGAGATGTTAAAATAGGAAAAATAATTTTATTTCGATATTAATATAAGCGCTAATTAATATCGACATATATAAATAATGTACAAGTAAACTCATAAAATAAAAGAAATTGTGTGTTTCTTCTCTTTGTTCGCGTTCGATTTCCATCTTGCAAACACAAAACAAATATTTTAAGTAAATAAGAGGCATTTCGGAAGCATAAAAAAACGAAATAAAATCGGACAGCTTTATAAAAAAAATATTTAGAGAATTTTTCTACGTCTCAAATGTTTCTTTCCGTTAAGGTATATGCATCGTTTTTTAAACATTTACAAGTGGAGAGGGAGCTGTCGATGGCGCACGAATTTTATAGTAAGTTTTAGACAAAAAGAAATCTCGACATCTCGTTGTCGCTCTTAACTTCCGTGGACAATTCGTTCTGCTCTCGACACTCAATAAAACCGTACAATATGTGGTATTGACATAGACACTCAAGAAAGCTGTGTTATGTGTGATTTCAATGAATTTCATCTCAGTAATCTCGAGATTTATTATTTATCAGAAAAATAGAAACATTCATTATTTAATTTATTTATTCGTAAATCTTATTGCGTTAATTAATTTGTACAACATAGAGTACACGAGATACGTTAATTTTAATTTTACAAGGGATTTGTATTATTAAATTCCAACACATCCACAATTAAAAAGAAATTAATAAAATATTAAGAAGTTAAAAGAAATTAACATAATATTTATTAGTTATATAGGTTTTTTTTAATTATTTGCCCGTTATTATTGCATTTTGCTAAAATATTTTTGATTGAGATCGCCCAAGAGTTAAAACAAATGATGTGAAAATAATAATTCGTGCTCCTCGACGAGAACATTTTACTGATTCAAATCCTCGTCCTCATCCATTTCCTTGCCCAAACCGAGCAAATATTTCGTGACTACGGCATCGTTCGGTCTTCTTCCGGGTATAGCTATTTCTCCATTCGTCAACTTCCAAAGTCGTTTCCCGATTCCAAAACCGAAGTGTTGGCTACCGCGTTTGTCCTCCATAAAGTCGTTCGAGTTGTCCTCGCGAGATTGATACCCCTCGATGTTGTCGGCCGGGAAGTAGTCCAAACTCAAGGGATGGTATCCATTGTTGCGTTTTCCTATACCAAACCTATAGTCTCGGAGACGCTTGCCGATACCGAACGAGAATTGCCGGGTTCTCTGCGCATAAAGTTTCAACATGTAAAGAATGAATTATGAAAAGTTAATTTTAATTTTACTTAAAATATATTAAATTCCCTTTTGCTTTTGCTAGTATTATAACGTATAAATATGTAATGTAATAAAAGTTCATGTTTCCTAATTAAAAAAATTCATATGATGAAATTTCAACGAATATCCGAATAATACATTAAAAATTCATATGATGTTATTATTCATATGATATTATTCGGATATTCGTTGACATTTCTAATAAGCAAATCCTATTTATAATGGAGAAATTATTCTATAAAAAAAATGAACGTTATTTTTCCTCTCTAAAACTCACTTTATCTTCATTATTGTCAACCCATCGCTTTCCGATACCGAAGTTATAAAGGGGTAGTCTCTTATATTCGGCAATGTAAGCCTTTTTCTCAGGTTCCTCAAATTCCAAGTTGTTCAATAACGGATGCAATCGTGGCATATGTAAAGACGAGGAAGATCCTTCTTCTATTGCCGCTGTTGATCGTCCAACGACGCTCAACAGGTAGAATACGATAATTCGCATAGTGAGTAAACTCGTTCTCGACTTCATGAATCTGTTTGAGTCTGAAAACACGAAGGTCACACGGGATTGTAATCTATAACGGACCACAGGGACAGGATTTCGTCCTAATAATAATGTCATATAAACTTTCGCGGTAGTTCGAGATTGGGTTTTCAAATTCACGTAAAATTCACACCATTGTCAAAATTATAAAAATAAATTAGTTTAACTTTTGTTTCGATTATGCGTTTTACTCTGTAACTCCTCAATCTACAATAATGTAATATAATTTTCAATATATCTAGAGTATGTAGTGTACATAAACTTCAATTTTAAACGCAATATTATATATATATATATAATTAAAAAGGGGGTAATCATTGATAAATAAAGTTATTAGACAGCGTTAGTTGTATAAGTTGCGCACGAGTTTTCTAATACTTTGTTTTTCTTGTTGTTTTGATTCGCGAAGAGAGCGCTCAGATAGCGTCGTATTCTGGACTTGGACTAAATTGAAAAAAAAAAAGTTTATTTATACAACAGAAAATCCAATCGTTATTAAAAAAATAAAGCTCCAACATTAATTAAACTGAAAAGCGAATGAATTAAACTGAATGAATAAATACAAAGACTATAAAATAACAATATTTCTTGCAGTAATGTGACATTTCACTTACAATAATATGTGTTCTTACAATTTTCAAGAATCTTGTGTCAATTTCGAGATTTCATCAGAACATAAAAGCGCGTTAATGCAACACTCTGCGGAAGATTTTATGGGCCCTTCAAGGCGCAGATGCACGCAAATGGAATTCTACCATGTAAAAATAAAATAAAGAGTTATTTACGACTGGCGTGGGAGAAATGCCACTGCAATGGGAGAGAGTAGCTTCTACTAGTAGAGATGTCGCGCCAATTTTACGACATGGATTCCAACAGTCGTAGTGTGTACCTTATTTCTTTGCAAAGCATTTTCACAGACATTGGCCCGCATCCTATGTTCATTTTGGAAAAAAACCACGGATGCTTTTATTTATTTTTACGTTTCTCTCTCCATGAATAACATTTTATCGCAATGCATGAAACAAAACAGTGACGGTTGTAAAATTTCGTTAAAATATATAAATTTTATATTAGTAACAGAACTATCGTACATACATGTTGCGGTTATCAGTTGAAGTACGCGTTTGCATCAATTTAAAACTAAAATCAATGTTGTAATATGATTTGTACGACGTCAATATACACAATATACGCGACCAATACAGTTCGGGCAAACATTTAACAGCCATAACGGTGCGGTCAAAAAAGAGCGAGCGGTCTGGTGATTGAATGTCACGACATCGTTACGGACCGTCAGAACCGAAATCCTCTACGGGCGGGCGGTTCGTTCAATATTTGATGGCGAAATCCGACAGATTACGAATCCTCCTTCGTTTCGCTTGGTCACGCTGCTTTTGGAGAGGCTTGAACGGATTAAGGGGGCCGGGCACGAGACCGAATGGATGTAGATAAAAATTGCGAAGGTCCGTAGAAGGTCCTTAGCTGTCAAGGAAGTAGCGCAAGTCATTTCCACTGCGGCACATTTAAATGCGACGTTAGATAAACTTTTCGTCATCGCCGAGAAAAATGTTTCGTTATCTGCGCTATTTGTGCAGTACCAGATTCGCGGGTTAAATTTATGTACGCGCGATTAAACGATGTTAACTAAATGGATAAAAACCCACGCGCAGTATGCAATGTTTAATTCCGCTGCGCCGTTGAGTCGAATTAAAGTCGCATAAGATTAAAATGATGATTCCATTAGGGAAAAAGTGAGGTCCAGGGAGACCACTAACCGTTTCTGCAACTTCATTCAACTCGTCTACGATACTGCTAAATTGTAATTATCAATAAATGAAAGTTCATTGAAGATTTCATATCCATTTCATAGCCTCTGTGTATGTATATAAGCTTGACATTAAAAGAGATATTTTTGAATGAAATTTAAAATTTCTTTTTGTTATACATTATACAACAAGATATTATAATGCTAATTTTGCTCTCTCTCTCTCTCTCTCTCTCTCTCTCTCTCTCTCTCTCTCTCTC
>VBVQ01000865.1:0-45364 GCA_011636635.1 Tetramorium simillimum | reverse complement strand
ATATTGGAAAATATTAAATAAATATGATTAGAATAATAACGACCTAATAACTGATTAATATATGAAATGATATTTATGAATAATTTTACATAGGAACTGAATATAAAATTTATTTTAATTTTCAAAAAGCATAAATTGTTATGCAAAAATGGAAATATTAATTGAAGCATTAAAATTATCATGCACTATGAGCAAAATGCAGATCTATTAATAAAACTTACAATAAATGCTTTTCTCGAGAGAATTTGTTAATTATTGAAATGGATCTTATTTCCGGTATTTTTAAATGTATGTATTTTTAATTGCTTATTTCTAAATTAGCATACATTAAGATGTAAAAACAACGATAAACTTTCAAGTAAACAGCCCTAATTAAAACAATACATATAAAATTAAGCAAGCAAGATATGCGTCTACTGTAACATTTTAAAAATTTGATTTCCAGTTCTTCCAAGAGAGATGACAATGAACGATATATAAAATAAATCAGGATTAGAAGTTAAAAATTATTACGCAAGCTTTAGAACACTTCATTATTTAACATAATGTATTCATCACATTTCCATTAATTCGTAGAAAGCATAAGCGCTGTAACTAAACTAAGCATGACGATTGAGTCTCGCTGCGACCTACCTTGAATTTAACCATGACACACGCGCGTAAACCGCAGTCTCGACACTACACACAGATTATCCGATACTACGTAGATCTCCTTACTCTTGAAGCGTTTCCTCAGCTTTTCGCCACCGCACTTTAAGGGAAATCGCGTCTAACCGGAGCTTGTCGTATGCGATTTAACGGTGGCTTTTCGTATCACATATCGCGCACACCATGCTGACATTCGTCGGCCCGCAGCCTCTTTGACAAGCGAGCACCACGACTCGCCAATACTAACACAAAAAATGTTCGGTCTCGTATGAAGACCCCGCTTATATAGACTCCGAGAAGACTACCAGTCGGAGGAGTTGTCGACTGAAGTTGCTGGGTGAATCGTGGAAAGGAGACCTGGGAAGAGGAGAGAGTGAGTGCGCCTAAGGGTACGGAGAGAAGAGAGAGGAACAGAGACACGGGGAAAGAGAGAGAGGGAGAGAGAGGGAGAGAGAGAGAGAGAGAGAGAAAAAAAGAGACAGAGAGAGGGCGTATAGAGAGATGACGTGGGGAAGAGCGCGAGAAAAGGCAGCCCTCCTCATACGTCGTTTAAAAATGCTCTTTGTAGAGAAAGTAGGCTAGCCTTGCCTCGCCGAAGAAGTCGAAGATGCGCCGTCGCACGTGTATCCCCCGGTCCCCGGCGGCTACAACGCGTCCGCCGTGTGAAACCGGTTGTAAATCCTTCCGCACGTAGAAAACAGTTCGGAAGAATTGCTCAATCGTACACTTCATCCCTCGACAATAAGAACCGACGATAAATTATCGTGTCTGCGTGTCCATTCACGCGTGTCCTGACCGAAATTGAAAGAGTGCAGTAAGACCACGGTTTGCATAAAAATACAAGTGAAACTTATGGTAAAGTATATGTGTATTTCATGACTAAGAAGGACATTTATTTCGGCAGGTTTAAGATTGAAATGGAAGATTGGCCAATAACTGAGCACTGACAGATATATACACGCGACACTTGAGATTCATTACATTTTTATTCTTGTTTAAGATACTTGCCGGCTGTTAATTTAGAGATTGATCAAGAATCAGTAATAAATAGTCATTGAATTTTGAAGGATGCCTATCAAGAGTGTTGCATTGCATGTATGCATAAGGAAACTTACGCAACGCAATGCAGTAATTGTAGATTGATGTAATCTTCAATCGTACTGGTTAATTATCGCAATGTGATCGGAACGTGTAGTAACTTTAATACGATACGAGGAAACAAGTTGTTCTTTTCTATATAAAACCTGTCTTCCACCAGAAATATCATAATTATATCTCTACATAGAATTAGTTAATGAAGGAAAGCGACTATTAAGTGACCATGTATTGAAAAGTAAAAAGAGAGAGAGTTTGTCGATAATAAAATAAAAGTGATAAAATCATCATTGCTTTTTTGTATTTTTCTTGTTATTTATAATAAATGTAATTTATTAGCAAATTAATTAGTCTCCTTTAATATTTAGATAATTTTAATTATATGTACGAGTAAGATTTTAATTTCTAAAAGTTTATCATGAAAAAAGTTATTTGTTTTCTTTAAGTATTAAAAATGTATTTATTCAGATAATAGGAGAAACGCGTCTTTAGAAATAAGAAGAAACGAATAGCTACATTTTTTGTTACATATTTTTGTTGTATGTACTTTCAGGTAATGTTTCATGCAGAATACCATTAGGACGTCTTTAAGCTTTTAATCATGTTCAAGATTTTCTTCTGACATGAAATAAAAAGATGGAAAGCAACAGTTTACGTACCTGTGCATAACTAATGCACACTGCTCTATATACACATATACACAGACACACACATGCACGCGTCCCTATTGAGATCCATTACGTTGTCATCAATAATTCAACGGAAGAGTGCCGCCCCTCATGGTCTGGCTTTACTTGTCTGTCGGCAATACCATCTATTGCTGCCGCAAAAACCTCGAAATAACGAGAGATCCGCAAACAAAATTGTTTCGCCCAAAAGTCTGTGTGGTGTAGAGGAACAATGAAGGTAACTAGTTGCGGTACGCGTTGGAATTAATTGTCCAACGACATCGTCCATCGGAATTTTTTCCAACCTTTCTTTATTTACCTATTTCTGCAAGTCGAAATTCCACTACATTGTTAAAACGACTACTCTAGTGTATTTTTATCATAGAATTTTCTAAAACTTTTAAACACATTTTTTGGATATAATTTATTGTATATTAATTAAATAACAGAAATTTATTTTGTTACGCTATCTTATACTAAACTATTATTTGAATATTAATTTATATACCAGATGCATATGTATACAATATTAAGAATATGTTATCATATACATATTGTCAATATTTTTTTAATGTAATGTAAGTAATGCAATGTTAATAATTGATTTAGAACGTTATTATATTACTGTTTATAATATTTGTGCTATTTTATAAAATACATAAAATTTTCCTTTTACAACTTGATGTACTTTAATATTTCACATTTAACTATTATATTAGTTTATTACAATTTATGATATTTAATTGCAAAGTAAATTTGGGTTTACGTGTCTGAATTTGACATTAATATACATACAAAATACTATAAAATGATTTTGTTTGCATACCTTCATTTCCAATTACTGAGAGTCGTTGTTTTGTGAGACGGTTTAGCCAAAATAGGTCATCTGTAATTAATTCAACGGATATTCCATGTTCAACAATATAACTAATCCTTCAGAAACCACTAACTTACGCCGATAGTGTCGGAAGAAATTGGAAGTGTTAGTTTTGTCTTTAATCTCATCTCTTACGTATGTGCTCCGTTGACGTTTATATCATAAATAATGTGCGCACTCACAGAGAATTTTCTAATCTGATTAAACTATCAAACTTACATTACTGAAGTTATAGTTTCATACATTATCCGCTTCTTCTTTAACGTGTATTTATGAAATTACATAATACGTAGAGACTTTTAAAGAAAAGTTTAATCAAAATATGTGCACGAATTGTTCAATTTTATAATTATATGAATTTTCTGTTACATTGTATTAAAAACACTTCTTTAAAATATTTTTTATAAGACAATTCCGATAAATCGCTTTAGGAAATATTTCAAGAAACGCATTTTTGCACGTAAGAACAAATGCACGAAAACGTAAGAATTGCAACGTCTTTATTTCAGATCATGCATGTGATATTGATCTAATAGTTCTTCTAATCTAGATTCTATATTCTTATACGAGCAGTTTACCATAAGAGCGAAGCTATCAGTTACAGCAGGATCCATGGTCAAGGTGAACGGTCGGCGGACATTGAAGTTTTAGGGTCACGTCAACTGGAATGCGCGCAGGTGCGGCAACATCTCGTATTGCCAGGTAAGACTTTCTTCTTTCTTTCGCTCGAGGTCATCGTAGTGAGATACGTCGAGAGAAATCAACGAACGAAATGCTCCTTCAACGACATTTCTAAACTATGGATATTTTTGGTTTGGAGAAGTTTTTTTATTAGCTTTAACTGCTATGTTAGAAATTAAAGTGCACTTTCTTCGTTATATAAACGCCAGTAAATATCATTAGCAGCGGCAGCGTGCTAAAAAGAAAATTTTGAAACACCTGTTTTTGGTATAATTGATACTATAATCAAACTGTTTAGGTTTATGCTTTTCCCATCAAAGCAAATGTGTACTTTCCATTCATGAATACGTAGAGAAATTAAGATCAGATAGAATATCATCATAAATTCCATTTGAATAATATTACTTTTAGTTGTATTTTTTTTCTGTACAAATCAATTTTACCATCAAATTTTTTAATTTAATTTATCTTCAAAGGTTTTATTTTATTTATATTTAAAATAAGTATATAAAAATTCATAAATATAAATTTATGAAGTAAAATGACTTATATTAGTTACGTGAGCAATATATTCAATGCAAGCATAATACACGAGATACGAGATCCTCTAATGAATATTCCAGTATTCCAATGTTCATTTCATATATTAAGGGTTAATACCCAATAGGCAAATGGAAACAATATTGGGAAAATCTAGTAAGTGTCGATCCATACAATTTATCAGCACCAACTAGTTTGTCACACCTGATCTCCTGCTAAATCGTCCGCACATCCGGCAATCCGCATATACCACAATTGAACCACAGCTGGTTCAATTTGTAACGAACAACCAGAAGTGACTCAATAAATTAATATTTGGTACACATTTGCTCATAATTATCAAAGAATAAATAAATAGTGAATCTGTGTGTAGTAACAAAGTTATATCCCTTTTATAATAATATAATTTCTACAGATTGTACACTTTATATTTTGCATTAAAGTAATTTTGATTATTATGCAAAAGAAATCAAACTCTATTCAAACTCCTGTGCAGCTTTGTAATTTTACAGTAACGCTCTATAATAACATAAATGATTATTTAGAGATCGAAGATTATCTTAAGAATATCTCCAAAGACAGGACGTAAAAGTACTGTTTATTACCGACTCAAATAATCGGTTCTTTGGAATAAGTTTATTCAAATGTATGCAGGACGAGAATGCATAGTGGGCTTTCCTTTCAATCGACTGATGACTTCTTTTCCAATCGACAAATTGACTTGACAAACCTCACTTACATAATTAAGGACGTCTTTCAATGCAAAATGTTCAATCCTCCATTCTTACAATATGTAGATGTTGTTTCACCAATGACACCTATTACATTGTGACGAACGTTTTCACTAATACATAGTAATTGTGACGAACTGACGCCAATCTTCCGCACGCATCTCCTGTGATGAAACTCAGTACTTATTCAAGCTACAAAACATGTCCCAATATATACATGTTACACGTCTAATTGCACCAGCCATGTTTTCATCATCGATGTAAATTAGATATCTTTATGTTGTCATAAATGTAACAAAAATTACAAATGCGTTTAAATTTCCATATTAAGATAAAGTACTACCACTCGGAAAATTTAAAAATAAAAAATTATTTTAAATTTGTAAATGTAATTGAGCAAAAATTTATTATTATTATTTTTTTAAATTATTATAATTTATCGTTAGACATATATACAAGATTATATGTATAATATTTTAATTTTTTATTTTAATATTTTTATTTATTACACTTTGCATTCTATTTTCAATCCAATTTTATTTTGAAATAAAACACGACAGTTTTTGACAATTGCATGTTAAACTGCAGAATTGGTGAAAATTGATCGTTTGTATAAATATACATAAAGCAAATATGTAACCAGAAAATAAAATGGACAAAAACCCACGAGATAAATGAGAGCGTGTGTGCGTATTGTTTTGCTGAGCGGGCAGCGAATACGAAATAGGAAGCGATCATGCTCTTACATTGAATGAGAAAGAAAACACGTCGGACATTTTTCTCTCATAAATCCGTCGTCGTAAAAAGGAACGAGTGAATTTTCGTAATACCGCCGCTTCCGTAACTGGGCGGTGAAACGAAGCGCGCGCGAACATCATAATACAACGCTGAGAATTCGGTGCTTCGAGTGCCTGTTTTTTATCTCGCATTTTACTTGCGCTGATCTCGACGTGTCGTAAGCCTGACAAATACTAGTAGGAAGCCGCTTCCGCACCTTCGAACAATTCATTCGTAACGTATTTCGGCCGGTATCTTCAAGAGAAATTTAATTTATATAGGGTACCTTCTTTTCCCAGAACTGCTTGATTACAATCGCTTAATTACGCCTCGAAAAAAAAAATACAATCCATTAGAAATATCGGCGAGTAACATACGATGTGAAGAACGATGATCGCAACATGAGGAATGTCCGACCGTGACAAGGAATCGAAAAATTCTCACCGCAAAAAGTTTGGCCGGTTTCTCGCGGTATGTCGTAATTGCATTTTCCCTTACAAAGTCATCCCACCGAATCGATGACTGGGAGCTTACCTCCGCGCCACGTTCTCGACTCTTTTTCTGTCCCCTCGCCGTCGCCAACGGTATATCAGGTAATGACGCGGGCGCGAAATTGGTTTGATGTCGGCCATTATCGGAGAAAGTTTACAGCGTTCGTGTTTTACCGGAGTTTATCATCTCAGTTTCTCCCCCTTCTACTACGTAGAGCTATCACCGTCTACTCGCTTCGGTTCAGGTAGTCGCGAATTAGGATACTCCTGCGCGCCGAAATGTTCCTCGATCATCAAAATTTATCTACCCTTTGCTTTACAGCATGTAGTTGCCAAAAAAATCATAATACTTCATGGTTCAGCTTTTCGAACTTAACTTTTACAACCATAACGTTCTCTTTCCACGTATTAAGCATGATAAATGAAAAATATGTAAGATGCTTTTTTTAAGTCAGACATTTCTTACTAATTAAAATAAACTTTAGATTTATCCATAAATATATAAAAACAAAATAATTGGAAAGAGATATTAAAGCACTGATAATTTGACTTCCTGAAAATATTTTATTAGTTGATATGTAATCTTGCGATTTAATAAACAGTTCACGTAAGTCTCAAGCATATTGCATTGGAAAGTTACTATTTATTTTTAATATGTTGTGTAATAAAATTATGTGATAAGATGTTCTTGTATAAGAATATTGAGATTAAGGTAGTCTTCTTACTCACAAAACATCAATTTAATTTTAATCTTAGCTTAATTAATTTTTTTGTTAGTTGCGACATGAGACAAAGTAATTATATAGTTATATTACATTTAAAATCATAGTAATTGTTAAAATAGACATTTGAGCTTTATACGACAAAGTAGGACACTGCAGAGAAACTGAACTATAGCGAATTCGTCAATGCATGCGAAAGACCTATTTGTTTATTTTACGCATCATAATAGCGGCCGACGAATGCACGAATCATTCGTTTCTCGTGCTGTTAACCAATAATAGAACTCATGCTGCCGCTTGTTGAAAACGAGTCTGTAATCAGGTTTCACTGTAACTTTGCTTCCACCTATCAGAACCTCATTCTTCTGATTACAGGTATCACGAAAATCGTCCTAACAATAATACCAACCAGAATCGCACTCATTATTTTCCTCGAAGTCCCGGCAATCAAGTGTCGCACAAAATTGGTACATTCTAGTTTTGTGTAAATAAAAAATTATACTTATGTTTCGATTTGTTTATGCAGTTAATTATATTAATTTAACATTCCAAAGTATTTTGCTCTAAACATTAATATTTTCGCTAATCTTTCATATCTTTATAAAAATAAGAATGGAAATATATACTTCCGGCTTATACATCACGCAACTTTCTATAATTCTCCTGTAACTGAATAAAAATATGTTGGAATATGTATTATTACACAAACTTCCACGTAACTATAAATTATAGTTCTACTGAAAACAGTGCGAAAAAAATTCAGGTAAATATTATTATACACTCTCACTTAAATACACATCCCGTTACAGAGAAATTATCACGATTACTATGTTAACGGTCTTTACAGTTCATCATACCCGCTACGCCGATGTAATATACATCATGTAATAAGTGATCGTTGCAATGAAACTGTAACTCAGCGAATTGTTACTGTTACTCGTGCCATTCATACTAAATACATCCCAAGGGGAACTTTCCCTATAAATGTCAATCTGACAGATTGACGCATAAAGAGATTTCGTGATAAATATAAATCTTGAAAGTCATGCGCGCTATTTGGCGTCATTAAATACACCGATGCCGTTGCGTGTCACGTCGCGCGGTTCTTATCCAACGGTTGTGGGTCAGATCCTTAATCGGATGTGCATACAGAACGGGCGGAATCGGAATCTGCAATTTAAACGGAGTACGTCAGAGTTTTCACTCGGATGAATCACCAAGTGAAATCACGTATCTCCGCGTTCCTACAGCACTACGTACTTAGGGACTCCAAAAATACGTAACATATGAAAATCCTGCTTTCATTCTTCCCATCTATAAACCTCGAATGAATCTCGAAAATTCAAACATTGTGACAGCAGAAACCTCTTCACATTAAAATTAGATTTGCTGAATATCACTGAATAAATTCGAATCCGTCAAATTATTTCATTTGAAAAAGATCAAAGATAAGACAAAAGATACATCAAATTTTTAAGGAATAGACTATTTTCAACAATTTAAGAAGTTAATTTTGAGACTTCAGCAGGTAGACAGGCGGATTAATTGAAAGTTAAATGTGATTTAAATTCGTTATCAGAGGGCTATCATGCAAATGCCTATCATATATCTCAGAAGACATTCCTTTAAAAATTCCTCCATTTTCCAAGGAATCTCTATAAAATTTTAAACATGGCATGACAGACACATTGGCGAAGCATATCCGCCGTGCTCTTCCTATATCTCCACGAGGCGACTATTCACAGCAGGTCATTAACATACATTCCTGTGGGTAGGCTTCATCTTCAGGGCCGTCGGATCGCCATGCACTTTCTCTCAAGACAAAATTTTAAGCGTGGGATTTCGAGCCGACCACCTTGTATCCGTGATTTCTCACAGTAACACACATGGCCGAATAAAACAGGTATAAATGCTATTAATCTTCTTTGATAGCGTTAACCGCGAAGTGTGCTTCTCACATTACGACGCGTTTCAAAGATATGGAAATGGGATTTCGCAAAGTCATGATAGAAAATGACAAAGGATGGAAAGTGGATTAATGAATATTCTGTTCCATTCATACAATCTGTTACGAAAACTAGTTGCCAGATACTAAATCATAACCGAAGAGAATATCGTATACAAGTTGTTAATGACATTACATAGAATATCGTATACAAAATTTTAATGATTTTTTTGTACAGTTTATTCAATTATCCGTATTCGTATTCAAATATAAGTTTTTTTTAATGTTATGCAGGCAGCATAATAAATTAATTTGAACTATTTATGCTTTAAATAACGAACGAGCGGAGTTACAGATAGAATTGATACGTGTTTGTATATATAATATAATGACTTTGCTTTAAATAATTAAATTTAGAATACAAATTTATATTTATATAAACGTGAAACATGTTAAACTTTACATTGTAATAGAATGTGACTTCGTCACGTAAATATGTTTTATGTGGCTACTAAAGAGTAGAGGTAGACCAAGGTAGACTATGTGACACAATAACATGAAGCTGCAGAGGCCGTCGGGTCTCGTGAAAGCGTCCTTGCCGCTTGAACTTGCGCAGCGCCTGTTATGCATCGTGCCCGGCCATTATTAGCCAAGGAATGATGTATCATTCATCAGTGGACTGTAATTCAAAGAAACACCTGGTCTCTTGAATAAACATATTTTACAAATTAAATTGGACAATGCATTAACAAATTTGGTTTTCTCATTTGCATTTCTCTTTGCGTAATCATATATTCTACGAATAAAAAATAATATTCACAACTTGCAATAATTGCTAGTGTACTAAAATAACAAATCTCACATCAAGACTACTAATTTCTTTTTTATTATAACATTTTTTATTATAATTCATTTTGTACTATTCATCAATTTCTCTTTCTTTGTTTAAAAAAAGCCTCTTTTCTTGGCGATCGGTAAATATAGCCAGCTCTATACTAACTTTTGACATTCCTTTCGTGGTAAAGCACCTTTGTCATCATACCGTGCGACATTCCGCGATAACGCGAATAGCATCAACGATCCTCAAAGCCTACGGCAATATTTCCTAACCGACCATAACTATCGGCAAGAAACATCGTTGCATAAGCCTTTCGTAGAAGCGAGCCGTAACGAGAAATCTAGAAGGCCCGACGTGTAAAGAAGGGCGCAACTTCCGTCAAGAAGTGGGCAGGAACGATGGAGCGCGATACGTCGCCGACGTGTCAACTTGTCGCGCGGGCGATCCTTTTTCCACCGAGTGGAAAAAGAAGCGCGAGCCAGACCGCGGGAGTGCGGTTGCACTTTCTAAGGCAGGCGCGTGGTAAATCTCTGATCGGTAAATCGCCGAGTGATTACGAGGCGTGGAAGCCGTCGCGGCGAGCTCACGGCGCACTGCGTGCAGGAGGCGATTCGTTCCGGTCGGTAGACGAAGGCGCCGGTAGTAGTAGTAGCAGTAGTAGTAGTAGTAGTAGCAGTTCCCTTCTCCGGAAAATCCGGTCGCCCGACAATTGTGACCTCTCGTCGCGGGAAGGAAACCCTAAACGAGGAGGCAAGAGGAACAGAGCGAGAAGGGAGGAAGAAGAGGAGAAAGGTCGAGAGACGGTACTCGAGAAGACTATTTGTTTCGATACCGCGAACCTTCTCCAAGGTGCATTTGGGACTGGCTGCGTTAATTCGGAGTATAAATTAGTCTGGCATGTAGCTGGAAGTTATGTCATTTCTCTGTCAAGGAACATATACATATATGTTAATTAGTACAGTTATTCGAGAAATGACGAAATAAGAATTATGATCTTACTTATAATTTGTCGTTTAATATTACAATTTTGTTAATATAAGAACATAAAATAATGCATTGAAATGAAATGTAAACAGTTTATAACATATATTTTTAAAAACAATAAAAATATTGCATTTTATAAGTTTAAGAGTTATATATTTATGTGGAATATTCTATTTTCATAACTTAAAGTGTTGTATTTTTATCTTGTATTGCCTTTTATGCGAAAATGTGAATTTAAATGCATAATATGACGAATCAAGAATATAATATGAATAAATGAATTAAAATTCCACGATATTAAATTTTATTGTCGTGTCATGCGAGATCGACGAGAGCGATTCAAGATACCTAAGGAGAATTAACATTCACCATAAACGACTAAGCGCCATTCAAATTGCTTAAGCTGTTCAAATTAAGTTATTCTCGCAATTAATCATTGCGAGAATAAGATGGTAGGATATCATGTAAATAAATGTAAATTGGTTAGCATGCGACTACAATTGCATAGCGTAAGTCTGTGAGATTTGATCACAGATTAAATCAAATTCTTATTAAGATGGAAGGGATATTTGCCAAAGTGCGCGAAAATCGCGATAATTAGCATGAATAATAATTCGACAGGTCATGTATATCAGACAGAGTTTATCTCACTGGTCGTGATAAAAATACGTATATATGTGCAACATCGTTGAAGAATCTGGTTATCTGGTAATACGAGGACTCGTCACGAAAGGGAAATGCCGACGAATGAGCAGATACGAAGGGGAAGACGGAAGAATGGGTAGTCACCTCGATAAGAGAGACCTGCCGGTTCGTCTTCCTAGTCGCAAACTTGTTTGAATGCATTGCTTCCGAATGCAAATTGCAATTTGCCGCTGACGAGAAGAGAAACGGAAGTAACCCGGTGACGTAAAAGCGAAGAACGTTTCTTTAGGCGGTTTATGGCGTTCATTAGAGTTCGAGATCGCAGAACTTAATTTTATCGCTAGTTGTTTGATCATGGTTAGCAATGTTGATTGCAGTTTATCGTCCATTCACAGCTAAATTTTTTTACGTTAGCGAAGAAGCGAATACTATTCTGCTTTTTCTTAGCGAGAAAGACATCTCTTTACAGCGTGTCAATTTTATTTCAACTAAAAGTAAATCTAGTTACGTTATTATTATAAAACTGTTGAGTTATGAAACTAATCACTTTAGTATATCGTAAATATAATTCAAATATTCATTCATTATAAACGCCAGGTGCAAAAGAAAATATAACAAAAATTGTAATGCGAAAGTGTAGTGGTAAAACGGTAAAAGAGATAACACAACCATCTGAATAGGGAAAACCTTCACTTCTGCCCATAGGGAAAACCTTCACTGCTTCCTTTGCTCCTTCTCTCTGTCGATTCTTGAATACATTGATTTCCACTACATATCTCAATTTACTGGCAATGAAATGCGAAAGAGGACTATTTCATCCGTTCAAAGGATTGATCTTTCATATTTTATTTTTTTTGAGTATCAAGAAATGATTATTACAAGAGAAATTATAATATCTATTATAGTTGAATATAATTGATGCAATAAAATTACAAGACACTTCTTGTATCAGATAATCCGTCAATCATGATAGTATCAGAAGATGGCAAGTTAATCATTTCCTTCGAACATTTAACGAATTTGTCACTTTAGATGATTAATTAATTCCTGCGACTAACGACTCATAAGCATGTCGAGGCGATGAATATTTATCAAAGTAAATATGTCATATAATTTATTCATTTTAAACAGACAATAAAGCAGATACTCAGAGATTCTTTTAATGTGCATGTCACAAACGTAAATAAAAAAAGACAAAAAAAATCTTATCAATCATATTCCAACTAAGTTATCCAATTAATGATGCTTATTCTTGTAATACATCCATTTCATCCTAGTCTATTCATTTGTATTTATTGATAATTTGACCTTTACTATTCAAAAATAAAATGAGATCTAATAAAAATTTCTTTATATAACTAATTTTAAAATATCGATGTACATTATAAAAAAATATATACATGTATTTCAACATATATACAAATAGTTTCAACTTCCATTTAAATGTGATACGATAATTTGATGTAAAATTATGCGAACGTTGCGGACAAAATACACGATTGATCCATGCGGTACTCCAAAAGAACAAATGTAATACCGGCACTATAATACATCTGTCGCAATTTCGACGATAAAGTCGTCATGGTGCGAAACATAACTTATTAGCATCTGACGCGTGTGTGCATTCGTACACATTAGAATCGCGTAGTGCATTAGAATAACTGATGCATCCATGGAATTTGGTATCAGAGAAATTCTGCCGATCGATGACAGGAGCGCGATGCGCGCTAGTCGAACTTTCGTTTCAACTAGTTCTCTACCTCTCGTTGAATCGGCAATATCTTCCTGAATTATACGGCTGTGCATTACTATGCATTCTGTGCGACCGTTGATGCAACGCCAGTGCGAGAATGCACGAGAAGGCGCGAAGGGCGGGTATTTCGCGCAGCGATTGAATCGTCTCGTTGTAAAGTAATAAGACTGCTGTTCTGAATTTTCTGCGAAATTGCAGAACAATTATTAATACAATACATTGTACAAAGAGCAAGAAAAATAACGAATATGATAACGAATAATTAGATAGTAGATAACACATCAAGCAATTAAATTGCAAAAATATATAATTAAAAATATCTGTAATAATAATGAAATTATTTTGTAAAAATTATATCTATTTATATCATATTCTTCGTGATAAATGCATTTTATTCATGCAATGCGCAATGATGTGTCTATATCAGTAGATAATAGAATAATAGAATGTATGTAGAAGATTAAAAATTTTATATTGCAATTATAACGTGTTCAACCGCAATATAGAGAAAGGAATATTCCAACGTAATTACATCATAATTACATAATTGATATACAGCATTAAATAAAATAAAATATAAGTAAAAATCGATTCTAATGATACAATAGTTAATGGTTAATTTATAATATTAATTATTAGTAGCATGTAATATACTTCAAAATTTTGTTCTATAAAATATCTGCTAGTATACAGTTGCACAATCCTGGCGAAATAATTCACTCAAAATGTATATCTGTTAATTTCCTGAGTTATAGCCCCGTCAAGCGCTGCTTAACATTACAGAAGAATACAGAAAGATATATAAACCTGTTATAACTTTGTCCGTAAAGTGCGCTTAATTTTGTAATCTCCAAGGTAGAAAATGTTGAGAGATATTATGTATCGTCATTAATCCGAAGTTTTCGATTCTAATTTATCAAAACAGAAAAAGTTTACATCACACAAGTTTTCAAAAACAATTTATTTTGTAATATACTCATATTTTAAATATACTAGTGGTGTGTACGCTCGATTCGCGCGTGCTATTTTTCATTATTATTATAGTTTTCAAAAAACTTAAGATTAAAAAAATTGTAATTTTTTAATCTTTTTCGATAACCTAACTGTCAAAAACTATCACAATTTACACATATCCGCAGTCCGCACCATAGACATAGTATATCTAGACCGAGCGTATCTAGTAGATGGCAATGAAGATACTATGTCTATGGTCCGCACTAATAACTGCTCTCGCAATACGAAGTGAGCCAAGCGAGAGAACCAATCAGCATCGCGGAAAAGAGGAAAGAATATTTCGAGACTTTCGAGTATTGATTTAACACGCCTTTTTTAAGAGTGGATCATTTTTTATGTAATTTCAAATGTTAAAAATAATCAATTTATAGAAAAAGTTATTCTAATTTAAATCTTTGCTAGTCTTTTCAACTTTTATATAGAGAAAAAATATAAGGATAATAAAGAAATAATATTTTATATTCTTAATTTGATTACTTTGAATCAAAGTAATCAGTAAGAGCAATTGTATAAATTATTAAAAATTAATAAAGTAATAAAGTAAGAGCAATTTATGCATATTTAATGTTTTTGATTAATAATTTTAATTAATATGCAAGAAAATCTTTTCTCGGCCATTTTCACATAAATAGAACCGGTTATCATATTTTTCTCGAATATATATTTCGAAATTAAATCAAGACGTTATCTCGTATAGGTGCTGTCACGAATGACCACTTTCTTCATCTGCAGAAGCTTCGCTTCGTGAGGCGAAATTTCTGACATACTCCTCGAGGCCTTTGGTGTCCGACTTAATATACAGTTAGAATGTCAATCTATTTCATTGAATATATAATAGCAAAAATAATTGCGAATAGATACACTTGATATATTTCTAACATCCTTCAGTAGAATATATTATCCATATATCATAAAAATTTATAATAATATATTATTTCAAATATATTGAATCGTGAATAAATATATATAACTTTTATTTTAAGAAATTATTATTAATAATGAGCATTTAAGTTATGTATCTTTGAATATATTTGTACTTGTTAAATAATATTCATCTTGCACACTAGATACGTTATGTTTATACATAAATAAATATGTAATATTAAAAACGTTAAAAATATTCTTATCATTTTTTAAAACAAATAGGTTTATGATTTTTATAACTACCAATATAATTGACACAATATTAAATTCTACATTTATGATCAATATCTTCCGTTATATTATTAAAAACTTATTATATTAGGTCTTGTTTATCGTCCATTATAAGGAATTCCGTAACAAATTCATTCGCCAAGTAAATCGATTTGTACGTGTTCTGCGAATGTCACAGTCACGTAATGAGATGACAGTATAGAAGGCCAAGGTGTCGAGCTGTCTCATGTGGTCGAAAGCCTAACTGATCGTAACCGTAACCAGACAGTCCAGATTCCTATACCCTTCCGATATTCGATGATACGGAGCGTGAAATCGAGTTTGCGTCGTTGTAACGACGAGATCAACGCACGACAAAGTGATCGGTTCAATGATCTGACTTAACGTAACAAGCTTTTATTTGTGTTTATTTACTATCGACGTTTGCGTCATAAAGCGAATAAAGTAGTTGCTCTGGTCGATAAACAAACAATTTTTTTGTTTCTTTCTATATATATATCCGTCCATATGGATAGATAAAGTAACTCTGTTATACGATAAACACACACAAATATAGTATCTTTTCTTAAATTTCACAATTAAATATTTCTTAACTTATCAAATTTAGCAAAAAATATAAAAAGATATAATTATAATTATAACGATATAACCATATAGGTAATTAAAAAAAGGTATAATCTTTTAAGGGAAAATAAAAAATTATACATCTATATAAATGGAAATGACAAGAACTGTACGTATGTTTTAAAGCCACGACATTTATTAGAGACACGTACAAACAGTTGTACATACGATATGCAGTCTGCTGTGCATGCTTTATCGCACGCAGATAAAGATGTACAATTGTAAAAGTAACGATGACGAAATTTCTTTAGAAAGTTACGGTTGTCACGTAAGTGAAGATATCTAAAGAGAAAAGTTAAATTTGTGTGGGACGATGGAGTGTTGTGAAGGAGAAAATCAGCAGCAAATGGTCCGAACAATATTGTAATGATAGGTATTCAACATGGTAGAGACGCAACTACTGTGTATTCACGCAATGTACGTTCCTTTATTTCGTTTCGTAGATTTTCCGTTGGCAAATGCCTGATGCGCATGACTAGGCTTTACGTTTCCTAGGATAAGAGAAAATAACCATTGTTACTCTCTTGAATTTCATGTCTATACTATATCGCGTAACATGTTAGACGTAACATATTACTTCTCATAATTTCAATCGTGCATATGCTTCAATTTTACTTTATTCATCCTAATATTCATGCAATTCTCTTAATTCATAATTCCATGATTGCACAAGACTGACAGGTATGCAAATATAGTTTTGAAAACAACTATAGTATATTAAGAAACACGCTATCTCGACTAGAAATATTTCCGGAACAGTTCTATACAATAGACTTTCAAGAAGAGAAACAGATAGGTTTAATAATCAACAGTATACTGTGAGCTGAATAGAAGTCAGATACCACAAGCGGCAATATCTCACTAATTTGCATTGTACAATATTTCTTCCATTATTGTGCTTATGCGTAAATCAAATTTGTAAATGAAAGAGTAAACAGTTAGTCATTATTTTTTAACCACAAATCGCTTACTTTGTGCTGAGTTCCGCCTCGAGAAGATATCTCATGAAATCCAATGCTCGACAGAGAAAGTGTCTTATTCTATTCTAAGCGATATCTCGTGCTGACAGAAGTTTAAATTTTTACTATTCCATACCTGACAAACATGAAATCTCGCAAATCCATACATTTTTACATAACAGGAAACATTTACGTAATCCGATCGTATATGGAGAAAATATTAGAACAAGAAGATGTTCATGTACCGTAACACATAGCGATATCTGAAAACTGCTAATCGCCGTTGAAACGTTGTACATGCCCGGAAGCTGAAATGAGAATTAGATCATGCTACACTTTTCCCATCGCTTCGTGGATCAAGAGATACGATACAATACTGTTACTCCAGTCACGCGCAATCGGCACGCTACGCGCCAAAAATACGTCCGTAGACAATTTGAACTAATCATTGACGTGAAATGAACCAATGGCCTGAAATGGGAAAACGAGATATATGTGCCAATTATTTCCTTTAAAAGAGACATTCTAATTAAATTAGTAAGATAGCGATATATCAATGAAAGTAATGTTGTTTTTATGTTTTTTAATTATGGTATAGCATTAAGAAAGAGCGCAAATTCAGATTAGAATTTAGTATGCTATAAATAAACATAATACATATATAAAATAATAATAAGATCTTTAAAACTAATGCTCTTTAAAGTTAATTTAAAAAAGAATTATAATAATATATCAATATTATGTATTGTAAATTTATAAACTCTAAAATACGGTATAGTTAATGAGAAGAAGTTTATGTTAATAGCTTATATTAAATAGAACATTTTATTTAAATGTTGTATTCAAGAAAATTTCATAATGATCAGAATTTCTCTATTCTGATGATAAATTGTACGTGCTTTATTATACGAATCGCTCATTACGTATAATGTATATTTTTCTAAGAGCTAAAGTTATCTACATATCCAATATAAAGAATAATTTATAAAATAGTAATTTATAGAATAAATAAAATTGTTTAAATTAATTGCATACGTGTGTTTCACAATTATTATCATCACTTTTACTTAATTATATGTTTAATACATATTTACTCATCTCATATTTTCATAAATATTCATTCGCACACAGTGAGATTTTCTGAGACAATTTCTTTATAACAGATATTTCCAATTATTTTTAAACACTAGACAAATAAAATTTTATATTATTACCTATACCTATGCATTCGCGCGATAGTATAATATATAAATAAACTTGTTTTCAACTTTGTACATTATTAATCATGTTAGTGAAATAGGAAATAGTCTTCATTTATCGAATGTACTTTACTTTCTACATAGAGGTATCGACATACAGAACATGCATCATCAAACGTTATAACTGAACAGCAAGCTCGTCTTACATATCAACCGTAACTGGTTGTTAGTATAATCTAGATGAAAGTGAATTCTGTAATTTGATCAATAAACGAGCAATTGTCGGATATAACAGGTAGCTTGAATTACATGTTACTGAACCATAAACTAATGTAAATCACGACTTATTAAATAACGTAAATTACTCTGTCCTGTATATTTTAATTTAGTTATTGCTTACTGACACTTGTGCAATATGATAAAACATTTCGCATTGACACATAAAATGTAATATCTAAATAAAAATATATTTCATGTATGAATTAGTAATAATTTTGTCAAATTATGCCGCGCTATATTCCTAACAATAAAAAAAAATTCAATTTATAAATGATTAATTTTCTGCAACTGATTGTACTCGATCGACTTTTCTTGCCCTCTTTCATATATCGAGGTCACACGTGACCTTGTTTTGAGCGCAATGGCATGCAAATTCCTCGGCTTTGCCTGTACATGTAGATAAAATACGGTGCCAATTTCCTAGAGAAAATTAGCAATGAGTTAACTTTTCTATTATCGCACAGAAGAGTAATCAATGTGCTGCGAAGTGTTTGTTAATGATCGTGATGACACAACAACTGCATTAATAGTTATATAATAAATTGCTTAAGAATAGAAATTTAATAAAAAAAGATAATATTCTTCTATAAAACATTGTAAAATAAACTTAGATCAATATTCTTTTAATTTTTTAAATTTTACAATACGAAAGAATCAATTTTGAGATTTATTAAAATTTAATAAGTTATTTTTCAATTTGTAAAAATTTGTACATCTATTTGCATTAATAATAATAATAAAATAAAAATAAATAAATATCCGAATCAGAGTGTACACAAAATTTAAAATTATTTATAATACTTGACTTGTTATGATAAGAATAGTTTTTATTTCTTGCATTTGCATTTAAGCATTAAGAGAGCAATTCATGTAATGCTACATTTTTTTAAGTATACTTTATTACAAGAATTACATGTAAATTTTGGAATTTTTGAATAAGCAAACTAACATTGTGAAAGTTTCTATAAACAGTATAATAAAATTCAAAACTTTAAGTTTATTGACGTTTTGAAATTGTCGGTGTTGCACGACATAAAGCAATAAAAATGCATTTCTAAGATTCTAGTACAAGTATATTTACAAAACTAATAGAAGAATTTATTTGGCTATATCCTTTTAATTAAAACGTGAAAAGCTTCTATGATAAAATATTTGTTTGTATATTAACATTAGTAGATTACGTCTTGTTAGGAATTAATAAAAATTACAGTTAAGTACACTTTATGAAAGATTTTTCAAGTATTATTTGCTAATGTGAAAGTAGTTGTTTGCTATCTTATTATAGCAAGAAGTAATTTAATATTAATCACTGATTATATTATGAGTTGCACTTTTACACACCTCGATCTCATCGTAATGTCAGTATTATTATCAGAAATGAAGAGAATTTTACATTAAAATGTAGAAATGTTCTTTTCCCAACAAGATTTTCTCCATTGCACGTGTCGCATAATTAACCTTAATTGAGGCTTATAAATGATAATTTCTACATTTTTTCTTTCCTTTCTTGAAGAATATCATAGTTCAAGGCTCTAACACAGACAAAATGAATCTCATATGTCATCAAATGACATTTGCGTCTATTTATATAATTCAGTCTTTATATAAAATTATATATGTAAAATATACAGTGATTAAATATATTTATAATTATATTTATATGTACCTACAAACTCCTTGTAATAAAAATAAAATAATTATTTCCAATGTTCATTAAATTAATAACTGTCAAACATTTAATATTTTAAATTCATATTTTTTAATATCATGCTTTACCTTCTCGTAAATTTTTTCATATTTCCGCGTAGCTTTTCACTCTGATATCATCATGTAATAGTTATGATCGTCGTATTATATATTGACCCTCGAAAGTACTCGCAACGCATGCTGTCTCTCGCTTAGAATGATGAAAAAGCGTAACCGATGAGTCAATGCCCGCCGGAGATTCGAGCCAGCAATGAAGATGAGTCCTCATTCGGGCTGCACATATTTCCCGGGCCGTTTCCTCGTCATAAAACGAAACTATTACTTTATCAGTTTCCTCCTCGCATCTCTGTCTGGTCAAGTCGACGAAGTTCCACATTTCCTCATTTGTCTTTTCGTTTTCTTACTCCTCTGTCCATCCCGTGCGTCGGCGGCCCTTCTCGCGTGTCTTAACCGAAGCTCACGAGACTGCTACGAGGATAGAAGAGAACAAGACTGTATACAGGAGGGTTGTACAGCCGTTGGCTGCTGGGATACCAAAGATTCCTTCAGAGATTGCGGACGGAATTTCGCTGCAGTGACGGACGAACTCCTCTCCACGTCTTGTCTTATCTTACCCCTGCCGGTATTATAGCCACGTCCCCTTATACCCCTCCTAAGACGGAGGTATCCTACGCCAGACAGATAAAATTCCAGGAAAAGCGAAAAGGGCCTCTTCCAACTCCCTTTTCCTCTGGAAACAGGAACCTTCACGGGAACGAAACTACGCTGCCGTATCCCATATCCTGTGACGTAAGAAGGAGACTCTAAATCGAAAGATCCCAGTTTAGATGGATCCTGGATGCTCGAGGTGCTAGATCTCCCGTCATTCGAAATCGATTCGGCATGTCGGCAAACACTTTCTGCCATCAAATCGTTCCCCGCGCGCCTAGCGGGTAAAATCACTTTTTATGTATTCAGGAATCGAGTCACGAGCTAAAATAATAATCGATAAGCCTATACACATTTTCTTATCTATCGATATTGTAATGGATTTGAACTAACATTTTCTCATAAAGAAAGGGAGACAGAATATTAAAGTATTAACAATATTCAACTCTAAGATAAATCTAAAAAATTTTACAAAAAATAGATCCTGCAGAGGATTCTATGACCAATTTTTGATATAAGGGAAACGTGACTTTTAATATATAAATACGAAATGTTTTGTTTACTTAACGTTTACTTAAACACATAAAACGTTTACTTAAAAAAATGGGCTAATAATTTAACTTATTAAACAATCATGTAACTGTATATTCTTTATGTAGAAAGTTCACTAAATGGTTTCGCAAACTCGGAAATTTATGCGTACCTAGGATGTCAAAAGAGTAAGTAGAACGAGTAGTGAAAGTTAAGATAAGGGATTACATTTTAGTGAAGCAGAATTCGCAAACTTACGCAAAATTGCGAATATGAGATACCCCCCTCAAACTGTTACGAAAATATGATAGAGTAAGACAATACCACATGTTACAACAACTTCTCGTTGTGGTAATGTTCCATTATATTAGCTTTACTCCTGCTGTTTCATGAATATTCATCCGTTTTCACCATCATTATCAGCTTCTTTGTAAAAAGCTTTACATACTTACGCTACATAAATATAAAATGTTTACGTTCAGATAATTTCTATCGCGTTATTTTTATTTAACACTGAGCGATGTAATTACTAATTTAATTCTTCGTGCAGTAATATAAAGAAATGATTGATTGATAAAGACTAGAAGTAATTAATTAGGTTAGGAGATGAGATCAATTTAAATGAACAAGGAAGTTACATTAGTTTCTGGATCATGGTCAGAGTTCTCAAGGTCAAATACCCCTTATCGATGAAACCTGTTTGGAACGCGAGAAGAAAGTCGTGGCCCAAACCTGATTGTCGATCGCTTCGGTGTCTGAACTTTCGTGACGGCCTCCTTTTCAAATATCCTCGATCTCTCGCTTTTATCTCGCTACGTTTTAAGTTTGTCTCTTTTTGGAGGCTACTCGACGATTTATCGTCGTACTTACTCGCTCTCACCATTTCGTTTAAAATTCAAGCGATACGTAATTGGGAGCGCCGCTCCAATCTTACTAACGTACCTTATCAAATATAGAAAATTAAAAACAGAGATTGAAGATAAATACAGAGAAAGTATTAGTGACAGTGAATAAAGGAGGATCATTAAAATATATTCTACTTATTTATCTTAGAAATCTTAAATCAAAATTTGTAATAAGTATGAAACAAAAGTTTAGAAAAATATGTATTAAATATTTATTATATTAATTAATTCAATAATAATTACAGAATCTTGCTCAAGATAGATATTATAAAAAATTAGGAACATGTAATTAATTAATTCTAATCGCGTCAGCATGCACAGCTTGCAAACGGCAACGACAAACCAAGTTATTGCGCTGTGATACGTGCTGGTGGAATCTGGCAATAAAATTTGCATTAATCGTTCTGGACCGGCGGAGAGTACAGGAAACGGAAATGTAGAAAAGTAGGATATGTAATAATGCATGGCGCGTATATAGAGAGGAAAGAAAAAGAAGACATTAATCACAAAATTAATCCTCCATTTTTTATACGTTTGACAAAGGATCAAACAATATATCAGCTAATGGAGAAAGCGAAACATTCTGTAATCTGTACTTTCACCTTATTAGTAATAATTAGCTAGCAACGACAAAATTCTCGAAGAATGCTGACTCTTCGTAAGCCTCAACATTCACTGAAACAAAATCAACCGCCTCAATATCACCAATGCAAAGGTATGTAAAGAGAATTTATTAAAAAAAAATAAAAGAAAGATATCTTAGTATTGAAATCAGAATGAACGTGAAACAAAGATGGAACGAGGCATTTAGATGGAGGGTCACGAACTCGAGTTAAAATGCCGCGAAGACGACGACTATTATTTATGAACTATTTGCCGTCGCGTGATTTACGGTGCAAATCGTCGTTAACTATGTACAGAGATTTAGGTGACGGTTCGTACAAGTGAGTCGAGACAACATATGGAGAAAGAACCGACGAGGAAGACCGGAAAACTATATGAGGCATAGCAGCGCGTAATGAAAAAAAAAAAGAAGAAAATAGAAGAAAGCGAAAAAGATGGAAGAGAGGCAACCGAAGAGAGGCAACCACGAAGGCCACAAAGGCCACGGGCTCACCCAGTGACTGCTCGTTACTCTGGCACGTCTCCAAGTCTACTCTACAAGCTTTTTCTATTTTACTCCTTAGTTTTTCGTTCGTCTGATTTATTACTATATTGCGCGTCACAGTTCGGCCGCTCAGCAGCCGCCACCATTCGTGACAGCTACCGATTCCGTGACATACCGATTCTTTAAATGGAACAGCGACCTTAAATTTGTTGATTCGTGACAAAGGAATCGTATTGATTTTTTTACTATCATTTGTAGACAATTTTTTATTAATTAAAAATATCAAAATACTTTAAACATGGTATATTGTTATGAAGAATGTTGTCGATTTCAGATAGTTATTTCATAGATTTGAATATTGTCATATGCATATTCCTACATAGCATAGAAATGACGCTTTACTAATATTAATTAATTTAGATTTCTGACCTCGAGATAAAAACTTCCTATTTTAATTTTCCTGTCATAAAATATTAATGCCATATGTTCAGAAATTAGATTTTTTAATACAAAATCATAAAAAGTTACAGTTAAGAAAGATGGTATTTGTATTGGAGCAGTCTATGTGTCTATGTGTCGTTATGTACATTTTACAGGTGTTTTAGCAATTAGCATGAATTAATGCATCGCATACGAGACAGAACTTGCACATAGATTACGCGTAACGCACCCATTATTAAGTCGCATGTTTGTCCGTAACGGTGCTTCGCAAACGGCCGGGACAGTTTCAGGAACGTCCATCATCCACGGAAATAGTTGAAATTCTCTGGGTAGCCGCCGGAAGCGTGAAAGTATATATCGCGCGCGTACAAAACGCGAACGAGTGTGAGTCTCCGGGTGCCGTATATCTTTGTAATAAACTCAGGCGACCCCAGCCCATTCGGCTGCGCGCTACCCTTATGACCCGTCGACGTTAATTACCAGAATAATTGCCCAGGATGGAAATCCAAGCCTTACGTAGATGTGCTTTGTGGTGTTAGTCGGACAGGTCAGGCAGCACGCATGATCCCTTTAACACGGAGATCACACGTTATGCGAATATAAAATTTTTATCTTTAGAGATGGACTATTATCATTTTCAGACAACATTTACCTAAATATTCAAAATTGGATAACTTGTAAAAAAGTAGAAGAAGCTAAATCCTTCATATAAAACCTAGAAGAGTTGAAAGTCACATGTAGAGAAAAAATATGATAGAAGTATAATATTTTAAAGATTAATTTTCATAAATTTATTCCAATTATGTAAATAATATAGTGTAATTATATATAAAAATTAATCGATTTAATTTTAACTTTTCGCCTCTGTTCTCTCTGTCTGTCTCTGTCTCTCTGTCTCTGTCTCTGTCTCTGTGTCTCTCTCTCTCTCTCTCTCTCTCTTTCTCTATCTCTTTCTCTCTTTAAAATATAATTATTAATAAAGCAATATTTAACTCTAGTATATATATTTCTATAAGGAAATTTTTTCTATTCAAAAGATTAATCTTCGAAGCAATAAACAATGAGGAAAATCTTGAGTTTGTTATTTCGTGATCGTACTTTCTACTAACGATCGAGCATTTTATACTGACACCCGCGGATAATTCAGACGACAATTGTCGCTCACGAAACGAACAAGGAAGAGACTTGCCTCCTTGGAAATTCGCCAAAACCGTGGCACGGACTCTCAATTTACTAGCCAGTTTGACTTTCTACGTGCCCGAAGTACACATACCTCTGTTCCTTTTAGACCAAGAAAAACATATATATGTGCCATTGGCGTATCTGCCCTACAGATTCGCACGTTCCATGGAAAAATTCAAAAGATTTAAGTTCTTTTTCAATTTAATAATAAATAGTAATAACAAAGCATACAATGAAAAATATTTTAACTTTCTCTATTCTGTAATTACAATAGAAGCGTGCATCCGCACCAATAAGTATATATGCAGCGTACGTATGCACCTGACGATAAGTTCAATTATTGTCTCTTCTTTGCGAGCGTACGTGTGCACGCGAAAATGCAGCGAACAGAAGACCAGAAGTTACTTAAGAAATTGGAGACATATTCTCTCTTTTCTTCGCCGTCCATCACGGTTACCCACAAGATACATCCTGTACTAAGATTCTTCTCACAAGAGGTGAAAGACGAAGATGTATGCAGAAGAAGAAAAAAGGAAGGAAGGAAGGAAGGAAGGAAGGAAGAAAGAAAAAAACGAAAGGAAGAACGAAGGTACAAAAGAAGAAAGAAGAGAGGAAGAATAAACGAAAAAAGTGAAGGCGAGGAGGAGATGTGCTCTCGCATAAAATTCTCGTTACCCCACGTACTATGTATCGAGCAGCTCTCGAAACGACACGCTGATCCTCACTCCTTCTCATCTTCTTCTTAAACCGTCCCCCTTTCGTGCGCTGCCTTCAAACCCCGGCACACCGCCGCTCGTCCTCGAAATTGCATTTTGCTTGACTGTCGCGGCTCGTTTGCTCAAATGCGCCGAGAACTTTCCGGGTATAGGCTGCTTTTAACTTCGAGGCTAGCAGTGGCGACAACGACGGTGACGGCGATGGCGACGACAGTGTTGCACAGTTCTATTAATTCGAATTATGGAAACGGACTTTACACCACACGTCGCAATTACGTGCGACGTCTGTTTAACTGTGATCCCGCTTAGTTAGTATGTCGAAGCGAACGCGCGCGAGCCTCTCGTATCCGTGCAGTATGTTGAACATTCGGCAAAACGAGAATATTGATATACGCATGCTAGAGGCAATCGTTGGTATGTGTCTTGGATAACTCAAATACCTCTCAAAGACTTTCAAATAATAGCAGCAACGTGAACTTCTCAATATTTAGTTTAAATATTACAAATATATTGGAAAAAAGAGAGGGAGAAAGAGAGAGAGAATATATTTAGAGAATACACGTATATAAAACAACATTTTCATACAATATAATTTTGTCAAACTTTACTTGCTTTTACAAAACATTATAATTTCAAATTTATTTGCAAAAGTACAAAAGTATCTTTTATAAAAATAAAATATTAATTAAATTGTTGCTGTTTAAAAAATGTTTAGATATATAAATAATCTTAATAAAAGAATAAATTATAATAATTTCTATAATGTTTTTGTAATGATCGAGATAGGCTAGCCTTTCACGCGCTTTATATGCCCGATTCTGCAAAATAAAGTTTCCCAAAATAAAATTTACCGCAGACTTTGCAACCGTCGTGAAACTTTGATAAATGGGATTCTTAAAAGTTTCCATCTCTCTAACATTAAGTAAAATTTCCATATCGCTATCATATTTATTCGTACAAGAGAACTTACATTGCACAACGATCAATTGTACCGAAAGCAACCGCACTTTGCGTTTTTGCTATAGCGTCGCGAAGAAAATAGTTTGAAAGTATTCTCAGAATCCACTTCCTGTGACGTTTTCCATGTTCTCTCTATCCGACTGCACGCTATGCGGAATGATGAACGATCTTTTCTGCATCCTGTATGAACGCTGAGCGCATACAATGTCAATTTTAGCCGCATGTATCAAATTTGGAGAGAGAAACGCATTGCCGTCGCTTCAAGCGAACTGATATTAGACATATATTTGCAATCCTAAATATATGAAGTTATTTTATTTCTTAACATTCCGTGGCGGATGTAATGTATTATACGAAATAATATTGAATTTTTCTGTAAAATAATAATATTGTAATATCGTTCTCGTAAAAAGAATTAAAAAAAAACTCAGTCACACAAAAGTTAAATTGCATTTATTAAAAATTTTTACTGTTTAATTTAATTTTTTAGTAGAACAAGTATTATGTCTTATAAATATATTTAAAGATCTCAATTTTGTTTCTTCGAACGTGTATATTCATGAATTATACCTTGTTATTGCATAAATGTATATACTATCTTGATATCACTGTCGTACATCCAAATACACCGTTTATTTAGCCGCGTGTAAATTAACGGGATAGAGGAATACAGCATCAGAAATAACGAGGCAGCGGGGCGTAGTTGCATCACCTGGTACAGTGTACAATGGAAGGACGCACCTGAGCATTCCGTCTAAATTCAATTAAGAAGAACGAAGCGCGTTCCAAATATTTTGCTGAAACGTTCGAGGAATATTTCTCTCAGTTAAAAGGCATAATAAAAAAGAAAAACTTTTGAAAAAGGAAATTTTACTGCTAAAGATAACAATGTTAAAAATCTAGTGACACAAATTAAACTTGAAATCATTCCGGTTTTACGTTTGTTCTGAAAATTCAACTAATTTTTCTACAATCTGAAACAGAGCTATTAGTTTAAATCAATTTTTATTTTCTTGCTGCTAAACAAGTTAACGGAATTAAATTGATATGATACGAAATAGATTTCCGATAGTTATTTTATTAAGTAATATGTAAAAAATAAATGTGAAAACGGATGTTAATGCACGTTCAGCACTTTTCCACAATAACACATTATGCACAAAGCTTCGTCTTCGGACCGTCATTTTCTCGGAAAGTGCACGGTCCATAAATCCGTCCCGCAGCGGCGAGCCCCACCTGCAGAGGGTTTATAGCTAATAAACGCAAATACCTACCGCGCTACTTATGCAGCATACGTAAAATATTGATACACATTAACTATCAAAACGACGGTGTCGTCGTAGAGGATGACAGCAATGGCGATTCGATGTTGCAAGTATATAACTGCATAGCAATTTTAATAACTTGAACAAAAAGTATAATGTTTAGTCGTTTGAAGAAAGAAATAATAAAGAATTGCATTTTCTCTGTTAAAAAACTTTTTACCTTTTTACTTTATTAATTACATATTTACTTTCATATATATTTTTATAAAAATTTTTTCTGCTTTTTCTTTTATTTAATACAAGAAAATATAATTTCATAATTATTTTTTAAAAGTAAAGTTGAATGAAAGAACGCAGTTCTTTTTTAAATAAATTAATAAATTAAAGATCAATTTTTGATTAATTTTTAATTGATGTAAACTTTTTAACGGTTTACAAAAAATATAACACATATTCTATTTTATACTTCTTATCAGCAAATATTTTAGACAGATATTATATCATCAAAGCACATTTCCGATATCGAAGATATCAAAAAGATACCGCGCTTTTACTTGACAGATCGTGACAGATACATACGACATGAGCATTCAGCATTGGACCAAATTGAAGAACAAAATAAGAAAAGTGCGATGAACATTTTATTCATGTAAAATGTCATATTATGATCCCAAGAAGGCGTATTGAAATTTAACTTGCTGAAACGGAAGTGAATTCGTTAACATCATTCACACTACTAATTAACATTGTGTTATGTATGATTACATGAGAAAAAGTGAAAGCTTATTTTCTTCCTACTTTTCGTCACGTCAATCAGGAAGTAAAATTATCTTCTGTACGCCAGTAATAGAAAACTTTGCGGACTTAGAGTTAAATTTTTTTGCTATTTACCGATTCTCATTAAGACGTAATCAGTGATTACAAAAGACTCAATATAACCTTATTATATATTAAATCTGTTACACATGATTTAATCCCAGAAATGTTACAAAATAAGTATTTATCTATAGTGACTTCCTTAAAATTATCATTACGATAATTTCATAAATTAAGCATAGTAATTATTTTTAACATAATTTACAGATGATGCTTTATAAAAAATTTGGAATAATTATAGAAATAATATCTTCTATTTCAGAAAAAGAACAGAAAACAGAAACCATGTACATATATTGTAGAAATTGTCTCAACAATGTAATTATATCAAGCTCGACTTTATGTCCCATATACATATTTTACTTCTTTATTTTGCAGACCAGAAAATATGATTGTTTGAACACAAATCTCCTTGATATTTTTATAATCTCGCGTTTCATGACACATTACATGATAAATCTGATTTTAATAACATAATTAAAACAGAATTAGTACATGGAATGTTATTATCTGATGTTATTATCAATAATTATTAATAACTAAGAAGAAGTTTTAATTTTTGAATCAATTAATTTCAGTGATGTTTGTCAGTTATTACTAAGGGGAAAAATTAATAGCCATTTCAATTTTTCAATATTTAATTGACGAATATTCTTTTGGGGTCAGCAAAATCAACAATTTGGTTTTACTGGCAATATTTATTTATTCACCTGAGGAAAAGCTTGTATGTGAAATTCATCTGCATTTTGATTGAATTTTTTTTATTCTATATCAATATTAGTATATACATATGTGTGTATGTGTGTGCACACATAAAAAATTATCACTTTTTATTAGTAATAAAAGTGGCATAATATATGCATAATTAAATATCACAAAAGTTTACAAATATAAATCTTATAAAAATCTTATATAAAATCGCATAAAAGATATAATATTACCAAAAAATTATTTAAATAAGGTATTCTGACTTAAAATGTATTGATTATATTACATGCCAAAAGAATATTAACAGATTTATAAATTTATTTTATAAAAATATAAAAAAAATTTTGCAAAGCATAAAATTGTTAAAGCAACTAGTGTAATACAAAATTTTTAAAAAATGTTTAATTGTAATATCGTTAGAAATAATAGTTAGAAATAAAAAATAAATTAATACTCATTTTTTTATCATGCAAATTTAAACTATATTTGTACAAAATAATAATAAAATACATATATTGTACACAAGCATATAAATAACATATGTATAACTTTTTCGTAAAAAAATTTAGATTAGTTACTTATATTATATAAATACATATAACTTTTTCCAATATTGATTAAAATGTAGTCAAAACTTTAAAAAGTATCAGGAAACCGTATATATGAAAGATAAAACCTCAGCTTTATAATTCTTGTTATCCGTTCTCTGTAAATTATTCTTTTAGTGTTTTTAATCGCAAATGTGCACGAAAAAATAAGTCTGACGTACCTTGCTAATATTACTTCCCGAGCCACATAATATCTTCCGTGATAGGCAGCATATCGCTTATATACTTGCTGCTTAATGAAGGAAGAAAAATAAAGAGCGGTAGGAAACAAGGGAAGAACAGTGACGATGAAGGAAAAAAAAATTTTGTGTGACGTATACACGAAGGTGGATGATGAACAAGTGTTACGTCGCACGAAACCGCATCGTGCAACGAGCGTATATCTCGTTGGTGCATGCAACTAACCAGTATAGAAGGAAAATAATATATAACGAGCTAAGAGAGATGGAGAGAAATAAGTGAGAGGTTAAATCTTACGAGAATCAAGGAGAAAAGTGTACGAACCTCGGTGTTTGATGCCCTCGCGCGTTTGCTATGTCCGCACGCTGTTTCGTAATTACATTCGTGGGCGTTTACGTTTCCGTCTGACTGTAGTTTTCATGCATTCTCATATGTAAGCGCATGTGGACGCATGCTTCTGTGAAACGTTATTATTTCTTCGAGTAAAGTAGCCTGCTAATTCCCTCTTTGTTGATAGATTGCTAAATCCTTGTTTTACTCAAAGATTAACTCTTAACTTACAATGCTGAACATTTTTTTCAGATGATTAATATTCTTTGGAATTATTGGGTATTTATAATTATTTAATTATAATCTTATAAATTAAGACAAGAGACATTGATTGAATAAAAGATAAACCTCACAAGAATAATTTTTAAGAACACTAAAAATAAGAGAAAAAAAAAGCGTATATAATATTTACAGATTAATTTGATAATTTGAGATTTCAAATATTTCAAGTTTGTTATAACATATTGATAAAAATCTATTAATTTGAATTTAGCAAAATATCTCATAACACTTCATTTATTTTCTTTAAACCTTTATATTCTTCAAAAATATTTTTTAAATTTATCTTCTTGCTTTTTTAATTATTACACATATTTGTGTAATAAAATTGAAATAAAAATTAAAATTATTTTTAAATAAAAATTAACTTTAAATATTAAATTAATGTTTCACCAAACTGATATTCTCGAGAATGAAGAGATCATATTGCGTTCCGAGCTAAGCGACTATTAATGCAGTAACGTTGAGTAAGATGTATATTCACCTACAACTCGCGACTATCGATATAACGACAGAACTGCCTGCTTTAATGCGGGCTTTCGTGCAAACGATATGATCTTTGAGGGTGGAGCTCGCAGATCACAAGAGAGAAACTGGCTTGTCTCGACCCGCTTCCCGACCATGATAACATATCATATAAATGGCCACAATCACTCGCAAGTGTAACTTTGATAGATCAAAATCGATTGTACCGATTTAAATAGAAAGTGTCCAACATTATTAAAAAGTTTATAACATGCTATTAATATTACTTTAAATAATATTTATCTGTTGCTATTGATACACAATGCTTCAACATATTTTATATTCAATATAAGACAATTTGAAAGAATAGTTTATATAAATATTATATTGTTAAAGAGGCAATAAAATAAAAGACTTACCTCTCTGATGATCTTGCAACTTCTAACACTGCCGATATGCGAAAACAGAGCACACAATAAATCTTCCGACACAGCATGATCCAAATTGCCCACATATCTAAATCAATATTAATCATAAAAATTAAGTAATTAATGACTATAAAAATATATTCGTAAAAATAATAAATAAAAATTTTGTGTTATATAATAATATGCTATAATATTTATTTCTTTTTTATTAATAAAAAAAAGAACTGCTTTAATCATTTCGACAAAATGTGAATAAAAAGAACTTTTAACTTCTTTTAAAACGCTCTTTATAATATTATATAATGAAACATAAATTTAACAATAATGATCTTAATTATGTTTACATGTTAAGTATTTTTATATTTTTAAATTATGAAAACTAAATTCAACTATATTTTTTGGATATAATCTACATCATTAGCATAAGATATGACGGAAGACTTAAGTATTAGTTGGGATTAATTTGAAATTCGAATTTGATCACCAAATCTTGATGGTAGCACAGTCACGAAGCGGAGTTGTTCTAGAAAATATAGCAGAGAATGGATACGTGCCAGAAACCCATATGTCCGACAGTCGAATTAGAGCGGAAATAGGCAAAAATCCAAATTTCCGAAATGTATACCATACACGGCGCACGACGGTACGTATCGCACGATAAATTCTAAACTCGTAGCCGGAGCTCGATTTCCGTAATGGAAGAACAATGAAGAGTGCTTCAGGAAACAATACGATAATACGGGTGACTGTTACGTGAGCAGAGCGGGAATAGAGCAGTAGTAAATGTCATCGGAGTCGCGCATAAAGTTGCCATTAACTCGTTATACGTATCGCGGAATAAAATGCACCGCAATACGGACATACATAAACTAAACTCGGATGACTATAATATTTCTTCATTTAATCACAGGAAGCGAAACTTGATGTACGAGACTAAACATTAAAAAGTCAAATTGCCTATATAATATTTTAAGTTGAAGAATACGTAGATCTCGGCTCAGAATTCTTATTGTATGTCATATGTGTTGTGTTATAAATTATTTGCACCAAATTATCTCTGTACATGAAAACAAAGTTATAAAGAACGACTACTTAAGCAATAAAAATATTAAAAACTCAAAAATTAAAAAAAATATTAAATATCTCGAACAAAAAATTATATAAATTAATCAAACTAAGTAATTAAATATTAAAAAGAGAAAGAAATAGAACTATTTTTGTAATTTTATGTGAATTTTATTGTACATACAAATACAATATTTTTAAATTTAAGAATGTGCTTTAAATAGTATTTATCAGATTAATTTCAAAAATTTAAAGTAAAGTAACTTACATAAATCTTTCTATATTATAAAATAAAATACATTGGAGTAAACGTAAATTTATGAGAAATACATGACAACAAATGTATATTTTATTTTTCATTGTATATATTTTTTATAAGTACAGATTATTTGAATTAATAATCTTGATAATAATAATTAAAATAATACTCACAAAGTTTTTGGCGTATCTCTCTCGTCTGGCATATCGATGCACAGAATTGCTTCACACCGCGACGAGCCGCTAAACACAGCAGCTTCTCGCATACTTACACGTTAGAATCGACTAATTTTACTTAAATGCACGCCAACTAGAGCATAGAAGGTCTAAAGTCTCCTAATAATGGAATTGCAAGCTCTTAGCGCGTGCGTGGATCTTGCAGATTACTAAATAGCCTGCCAAAGAGAAGGATAAGCGGCAAATTCTAATTGTGAATTATATTCTAACAATAAATAAAGGAAACAGCTTAATAAACTTCTGTATGAGCAAAGATCAATATTAGTTTTCTATAAAATTTTGTTATAATGTTTTGAGTAAAACTATCAACGCATGTTTAAATGCAAGTTTGAATTAAATATAATTACCAATTGTATGTATTGTATAAATTTTATTTATTTTTTTATTATAATATATTATTCATTATAATGGGTTTTTAAGAATATTTCAATTTACATATGTATAAATTTTATAATAACTTTATAATACATTTATTATATCACAAAATAAAAGAAAGTAAACTTCTTAAACACTGGCAACTTGCCACTGTTTGCTTACGCTTCCCATTATACTTTCAATTTAATAGACATCACCCAATGTTTTAATGGAAACATTCAGCGATATTTACTTCGTCACGACCTCGACGATCTCTTCAGGAAAACGAAGAAAAATACATGTCGTGAAATTCACCCTGCCATGGCCAGATGCTATAAATAATTCGTGAGTAGCTATCGTAAACGTCGTGGAGTTTTTCCAAGGTGTAAATCACTCTTACTAGGGCTTGTTGTAAAATCTTACCCTTACCCCACTTTATGTTACCGCCGTTGAGCGTAAACGTCTGTCTCGCGATGTACGAGTATTTGCATGCTGAAAAGGGAAACGTGGCTGCGCATCATGCACACACGATGTAGTAACCAAAGCATATCGAATTGCCGGACAGCCAGATTTGAATGGCATTGTATACGAAAATATATAGTAATGTAGACTAGCATATTTGAGAATATTTTACATAAATCTCAAAGAAAATACTTTACATCAAAGGGAATATTCACATGTTAACATTTTTCCCAGATGTTTCATATCTCGCAAAAATAAAAAGTATTCAAGAAACTGCATGTTTCTGTTATAAAATTTCTAATTAATACGTTTTCGAAAATGTTAAATATACTCTTCTGGAAGTAAACCGACATTTTTTACGCCATAATTTGGCACATGAAAATGTTCTATATACACTTTTTTTATATTCAATATATTTACTTATGCACATAAATATTCTCAATTCTGAAGTGATTCTGAAGTGATCTTAGATTACAGTTATATTAATGTCAGGGAATTAAGAATAGGCTTGTGGACTTCACTCGATATCTATATAATTTCCCGATTCTTGTTATAATTTGATAAAATTACGGAAAGATTGATGTACAGCATGACTTTCCGTGTGCATGATTATTCGCGTGACAATACAGGTTCAGCCGTACGTATTAAACACCGTCACGTAAAAGCCGGCACTTAATTTCCCCGCAATTATAGCGTATGCGGGTCACCGTGAAACGTTTCGACCAAAAATTCCACATCGAAAGATTTGAAGGAAACATATTTCAAAGTCAGTCCGGCTAGATGGTGAGGATATAAAATAGCAGTCGATCAGCGACGTCAACTTTACGGATCGTGCCCACAGCGGCCACAGTTGCATGTCGAAAGCGTCGGCCGTGCCTTTCGGAGCCGCTGAGAAGCCACGAAGTACGAAAAACTTAGTTTTGCGAGGACGATAAATCATCTTGAAATTCGCCGGGGCTGACAGGCATGTAGTTTTACGAGGGCCTGCACGCAAAATGCAAAGCAGTCTCGAACCTGGTGGGCTTGCACCGCAATTAATTAGCGTTTCGTGATAGCCGTGCATGTGCCGAAGCATTCTCTTTTTTTTTCTAGCCCTGCTAAAGCTGCTTGCGCGATAAGGTGACGCTATTCGCTGATCCGATTGAACATGTAACACCATTTTAAGGAACATATCGGCACTGCCTGACTGCACGATGTCGAGATTACTGAAGTTGAAGTTCTCCATAATTTTGTCACGTCACTATACTCATATCTGACATGAACTTGAAATTAATACTATTAATATCAATTAAATAACGATATTTGATAGCGCAAGCATAAATCTATAATCAAATTATTTGAGGGAATAAAATTAATTAGTAATGATATAAAAGAATACAGTAATTTATTAAAATACGCGCGTACATAAGAATCAAAATCGGTATGTTCATTATTCGTTCAAGCAGATTATAAAAGTTTATACATATAATCTACTATATCTTTATCAGACTGAAACGTAAATCGTGTATGTACACGTTATTCCATTTGCACATTTTTATTTTCATATCTTTCTTCTCTTTCTAATTAACACTTCATACATATTCTCGATCACACAACCATACACAGCCTATCAATAATATATACGAATATGCATTAAATGTGCAAATAAACGCAAGTTGCAATGGAAAATTATCGATCTTGCCAACGTACCAAAAAATCGAAACATTATTTACATATCTTTGTATCTAATAATTAATTCGCTACAAATTGAAGTTCGTCTGAAGAGCTGATTATGTAGGCCAATTTTGTGCAATTAATATGTTATATTAATATAATTTATATATATATATATAATAATGTTTTAACAAAATTTATAAATAGTGGAAAGACACTGTAAAATACAAAGTTTGATTTTTCTGCATTCTATCTTTTCTTTTAAATATTAATTAGAAGTAAAATTAATTTTTGTTTTAATACGACTTAATCTCGCGGTATGTAGCTATGGGGAAAATATTCTATCGATCAGGATTTCGGTACAAAGCCAGTCTTAGGTGGTGGACCAACAGATTTACTGGACATAGGCACTGTAGGATCTACGCCCATAGCAAATGATGTTCCTGCATTACTTCCACTAGGTGACAAGGCAGATAAATTCAAAGATGGAGAAGGAGATACTCTCTCAATTGACATCGACTGCTGAGGAAGTTGCGTGTCGGTCTGAATACCTCTAGGTCCATATATTTCCTTCAATATCAAAAGCATGGTATCTTCAGATTCCCTAAAATAAATTAAATTATCAATAAATCAGTATAGAATGTGCATGTAATACAAAATATTTCTCCCGTGAAAAGTATACTACTTATACTGCCTATACTACTTACCAATAACAAATATGGCTTGTAAGAGCAAAAATATATTCATTAATATATTCGAAAGGCGCTTCTTGAAGAACATAATCTATTCTTCGACCACCGTTAAGTTTTCCTATTTTTAAATCGGCACCATCATCATCGTTGTTATGTTGATCCGGTACGCTCGGCGGATTATGTAATTGTTCCTCGACAACTTTATTGATTTCGCGTTCCAGAGTCTGATTGTCTGGTTTGTGAAATAAGGCTAGTTGATAGAAAGAATTCCACGTGTGTTTCACGGAATCAATTAATTTCTGTTTCAAATCCGCTCCAACACGCGCCATCGTTTCCTTTAATTCTGTAAATTATAAATAATAAACATATAAGTTCAATTTATTAATAGTTTGTAAATTATTATTGCAAATCATCGTGTATATCAATAGTTTGTACTCACCTAAATGCATTCTCTTCCTGCCTTTGTGATGTGGTATCAGCATAGGTCGGAAATTGCAGGCTTCAGGATTAATTAAGGATTCAACTCGATAAGCTACCGGATCAAACGGATGAAAGATATTGAAGAAAGCCGGACAAGTAGGCAGAGTGAAATTTTCTCCGAGAGTATCAATGCCTCGGACCGTTACGAACATGCCAATCGGACTGCCGAGAGCAAAGAAGGCACACGGGTGAAAATTGAGTTGCGGATAATGTATGTACGGTTGGCCTGTTCCTGCAGCCCCCATTACATAGCTAACTGTTCTACTAAGACGCCTCTTAACAACGGCCGCGGGCATTGGCTTGATGGGCCCAATACTGTCATTTTCCTGTAATTGCAATAATTATTTTATTGCTTAAATATCAAAAACATAAGAGTATTTCAATTAACCATAAGATAAGATAAGAAATGATAAAATATATAACTATTCCTTTTACTTTTTCGTATCTCTTATATCACACTGTAAACTCCTATGGGATGCCACTGCTCCTACTCAATATACGGTTAATTTGACTAACAATAAAACAATAAGATAAAATTAATGACATATTGAGTAAGCCTTACTCAATATGTTGTTAATTTATCTAATTTAACTTCCATGTTAGTCAAAATTTTACCGTCCTTTTAGTCAAAATTAATGAAATATTGAGTAGGAGCAGTGGCGACCTATGGAATAGTTAAAAATGACTCTGTATAATTATAATTTAACATTACGAATTTAACAGTACACTACTCACTTCATCATCATTGTTCTTATCATCTTCATCTTCTTTCTCATCGGGTTTCTGATGGCACAGTAGGTCAAACATGATTAAACTACCCAATGAATGACCGCCTAAGTATACTCCTCCATCGAAGGTAGGATTTCTTTCTTTGAATAGTGCATGCAATCTGTTCATCTCGCTCCCGACTGTTTGCATAATAGTTTGACAGTATATCGGACTAGTATAGAAAAGTATGTCCAGCAAAGTATCGTTGGTAAAATGTCGCAACTTTGGAATACTTTCCAACGTGATCGCTTGCAATTGCTTATCAATTCCTGTATCGGTATGAAGTGTTGTATGCCAGGAGATCGGTAAAACTTCTATTCTATTTACAACTCCTTGTTCGCACGAAGTGCGATAATGTGATTGCATCAATTGAAATGATATACTTCGGAATTCATCAACTGTGAAAAATTTACAATAAGCATTAGTATTAAAATTTGAGTTTTATTAATAATTATGACAACTAATTTATTCCTGGTTAATTTTATTATATTTTTCGCAACTTACCAACTTCTTCTACGGTACGAAATTTCAGATCGCAAACACTACCGATACCATGAACGAGAAATAGTAGATGATCTACTTTCTCGGGTTCACCCTCGTCTATATTGAATTCATCGACTCCTCTTTTAACAACTTTTGGTTTACTTGCAGAACCCTGTAAATATGTACTGTCCTCTGAAGCCTGTAGAAAATTAGGATCCACCATATCAAACAGAACCATGCGTGCAATGTTAAAAAACCAATTATATATCTTAAATAATAAAATTAGGAAAAAAAATAGAAAATTTTGAAAATAACAATAATGATGCTTTGCAACATAAATGAAAAATGCGCTAAAATGTTCATAATATTGCATATTATTATGTTTGCTTTTAATTACAATAAATCAAAAGCTGTATATACACATAAAGCTAAATAATTTTAAAACTAATAATGTAGTGTTGTTAAACAAAACTAAAATAACTTAATTGTAAACCATAAAGCCAAGCATTCTTAATAAAGTTGCATTATAAAGTGCAAGATATTAATTTTATTTTAAAGATGCTACAAAATAAAAACTTTATTTACATTATTTACATTATAATAAACTACCATATTTAAATAATACTAAAATATTTAAAAAGTTATGAAAAATATTATATAATATAATTTATATAATATTTATGAAATTAAATATTGTACTTTACTTTTTTATATCTCAAATAAAACTTTTATAATAAAGTTTTAATTAAATATTTCAGGTACAAAATATACTTTCTTCATTTATTATCAAACTTTACTTGAAATTCAATTTGTTGAGAAGTCTGTATATTTTGGACCAACACGTAATTTGGATTTATTATTTATTTCGGAACAAGAATGTGATAAATGACTATATTTCGGATGGAATGATAATTGACTATGTCAAGAACGTGTTATCGTCATTTTTTCTTCACTCTTCACTCAAATACGCTTCCTCCGAAATAAATAATAAATCCAAATTACATGTTGATCCAAAATACACGGACCTTTCCTACTGTATGATTATATATAATGTAAAATCTACTTACAACGTTATTTCCCCAAGACCCTGCCGCATCGGGAGAAGTCGTTTGTATATAATGAGCCTGCACTGTAGCGCTATGGAAGATAATATATTCTCCATTATTTAATTCAACTTTTCGATTCCAATTGTTCGACGAGCACGCTAGTTTGTATTCGTCCTCAAGTTTCACAGCAATGTTCTCATTATAAGGAACGTATCTCGCTTCAGCTGCTCCCTTGAAAAACCAAGAACATCGCCTGACTTCGGTAGACGGTCCAGTCCAGTAGACGGGTGCTCTTTGACGACGTAAGATATTAACATCGTAACGACCACCATCAGTAGCCACTGTGGTTTCAGGCGTAATATCGCTTGAATTGTGAGCTTCTTCTAACTGTAAGCTGTCCTGCATAGAGAATGGCATCCATAGTATTTTGTTCTCCACCTCTTTGCGGTAAAACCAGTGATGATAGACCGATCTGTATTGTTGCATTCGTTTGTCGGAAGACCCAGAGGCCTAAAAAATATTAATATTCTTTATATAACTGTTGCGAATAATTAAGAATAAATAATAATTTAATAATTTTATATTAATATAGATACGAGTATTTTTTAATATGTGTAAAATTGCATGAAGAAAAGTTAATATTTAGTTAATTAGATTAAAAAAAATGATTAATTAATATTTTGTATTTAATTATAAAATTTTATAATTTAAAAATTTTTTATAATATCAAAAATGAGATATTTTTATTTAATTTTATAAATGAATCAAAAACGTGGAATGCGCAATATCCTTACCCAATTTTGAAAACTTGGTGGTACGGTATCCGGTGTGGTGCGATTAGTTGGCGAATTAACTGACATTTGAACAGGACTTAGTGTGGCTGATCCCGTCGGTTCAGGTACTGACGTTGCTATCGAGACAGCAGGCGAGGAATATGGGGTATTACTTTCAGAAATAGCGTAGGGCTGTTGCAGCCCGCTGCTATTCCCGTAAAACGGCGGATTTTGATATGATTGCTGTTGAGGAGGACGTTGGTCGTACGTATGTGGAAAAGTCGATTGCTTAGGCAGTTCATTCGCGAATTGAACAGGATTATAAAATACCGGCGCTGTTTGTTGAATAGGAGCAGTAAATTCCGGTTGGTTAGGCGCGGTATATACCGGCTGGCTAGGTGCAATGTTTAACTCCTGCGATTGAGAAGATTGATCGGTATTCCAAAACGGTACGTGAGGAACCGTGGAATCGATCGCCGTAGAACTAAATGCAAAATTTTGTTGAGCTTGCGATAAATTATTTGTCGTATTAACTGGTTGCCCGAATGGGGAATTTGTATTTCTTTCCTGAGACGAGAAACTTGAGACCCGATTCGGTTTCGCTGTTTCAAACAGTACACTTGCGGACTGTTCCGTTGATTTTGGTAAATTGTAGAAATCAGTGGAAGTAGAAACTTTCTGCGGAAGTTGCACAGGCGGTACGTAATTTAAGGTCGACTTTTGTTCCGCAGGCTTGTCTGTATAAAAGGTGGAGCTTGGCACAGATATTGATTGCACTTGATAATGCTGTTGGAGCGGATGTACGTTCGACTTAGTCGCTTGGAGATCCGTTACAATCGTACTGTTATCAGTAGTGCGTATTTCCGGGCTGATCACTGATTGCGCCGCCGGCTCTTGCCCAAGGAACACGTCACTCCATGTGTCACTTCCAGGTTGAGCCGCTTTCTCTTGTACATCATTTAGCTTCGCCTCGTGTGATTTATCGATTATCTCATTTGTAGCCTTCGGTGCGTCGTTTTCGAAAGATTTCGCTAATTCGGTAGCGACGCTGGATGTAATTTCGCCAACTTTCGAGGGAGCTTCGGGGGCTGCGATGCAAGAAGAATTTTCTTGCTGTTCCGCGAGTAAATGTTCTAATTTCTCCGTTACCTTGGCGGCTGATATTGGCGTAAATGTGGCCTCAGTTTCCCTAGGTACCAATGCCGGTTTATACGCAGATTCTGTGGTCGTCTCGAGGATATTGCCTTTCAAAAATTCCGGCGGCGAATTTAGATTAGAGTTTTTAAGCACGGTTATTTCTTTGTCGAAATTAGATGTCGATGGTAAATCCCGGTTCGCCACATAAGGTGCGAAACCAGGAAATGAGACATTCGCCGGAGTGTTCTGTGGCGTTGCTGGCTCCAATACTCGTGCAGGTATCGGTCTGGACGACGATGAAGAAAATTGCGCAGACACGGAAGAATTTTCGAAAACTGGATTCTGACTTGTAGACGTTACAGGCAAATTGTACGACGGTCCTGTTGTGACTGGACTGGATCGAAATGAGCTATGAAGAGAGCTATTTCGCGATAGCTGTTCAGACGTTGGAAGCTGTTCGGGAAAAGAACTGGTCTGCTGTACATTAAAGTTGTTACTCTGCACCAATCCCTCCGATTCATACGGATTCAAAATAGTTGGCGCTGTTGAGACATTTTGAGTCGGTAAGAACGATTGCAATGCTGGATTCGAATATGGATTTGTGTTGTTGGACGTTAGATCAGGCGGTGGTGCATACTTTTGTCGTCGTTGACCAAGTCGATAAGAGACGGGCGCTTAAACAAGAAATAATAATTTCTGATTAGATAATATACTTGAAGCATACATTATTACATATGTATAACAAGAAATAATAATTTCTGATTAGATAATATACTTGAAGCATACATTAATACATACGTATAACATAATTGCATACACAGTAAAAAAAACCTACATTAAATAAAAATCAATTATATATGCATATATAAATAATACATAAAAATAAATTAATTTGATGAAATTAAAATTAAAATTATTTGAAATTAGATTTGAAGTTAAAGTTGAAGAATTAAAGTTTACTAAAATTTCTCAAAATTGCGTTATACTATAATTTTTATATATTGAATTATTTATTGTGTTACATAAAGTAAAGATTTAATTGTTGTAAAATTATATTATTTATTAAAACACAATTTTATTAATTATACATTTTTAACCGTAATCAATACTTACTATAACCAGATTGAGGTACACTGGGTGGAGCTACAGGCTGAGAAGGGTTGGATACAGTGCCTGTAGGACCGAAAGCAGCAAATCCTGACAAGTTTGTACTTCGAGAATCCTGAGGATTAATTGCTAAGAATCCTGGTATTTCCGACTGAGAACCATGGTATCCTTGCGGCGTTATGTAAGGATTAGGTTCGTGCGTCGTTCCGCCGGTGTTCTCGGATGTCTGACTTATTTGCGGTTCCAAGGAATCGGATTTAATTGATGACAACGACAGATTTGGTAGAGAAGAAAGAATCGATGTAAGATATCCTGATTTTGCTGGCTGATTCGTTGTATCCTTGTTTTCTTTTGGCTGAAGAGATACATTCGTGGGAGAATCCTTGTTTGTCCTTGATAGAGATTGAGATTGAACGTTAACCGGTTCTTGTCCTATGAAATTGTCGAGCTCAGGATCTAAAAAAAGATGACTGCTTATTTATTTAATTTAAGAAATGTCAGATAATTTTATAATTTTGTAAAGATATTTTTCCCTGGTATTTTTTTTAATTTCAAAGTGTTGCTTGTAGTAAAGACAAATTATGATTTTTTTAAATATATTTTTTATGAACAACAGAAATAAATATCTGCGTAATATGATTTTAATATTAACATTTTTTTGATACAGTAAATGTTTCTTTTTTAAAAATTTAGACAACATTTTCAGAAGTTAGGAATGCAAAAACTCTTAGTTAGTACGTCTTAACAATTTTTAAATAATTAAATATAATACTATTCTATACTATAAAATATTCTCTTCAACTGAATTCTCCAGCAGATTATTCACGTAGTGTCAATATTGAACAGGATGCAATGTACGTAAGACTATGAACGAAGATAATGCGAACCAATGAGGACTCTTACTTTTTTATGCAGTGGATTACGAATATTCTGATAGACTTTGAACCAACGATTTTGTGATGACACATGCTTTATTTATGGATCGCCTATATTTATGTACACGTAAATAAATTGTCTTTACTACAGGCAATCTATGATTATTAGCTATAACGCGTTTGTTGTATAAAATGAGAAATTTTATTAATACTTTATTAACATTTCATATTTTCATTATTAAATACTAATCCCTGTGCACGTGTTGGTAATTAGTTATTACAAGAATATGCATCAATAAAAATATTTTAGTACATATTGATTTAGTACTTATTGGTTTGAAAAAAAATGTGAGATGATATTAATATCGTTTGACATTCATTGAAATAAATGATTAATTTGAAGCAAAGTCAGAATATTGAATGCTTTAGTTATAGTATTTGTAATGTAGTTGACCAAAGTATCGTATCAAAGTTTGCTCTTAAAACACTTACGATTGTGTAATGACACGCGTTAACACCTAAATTTACTTTTGTTCATGTTATCGTCAATGTAACTGACACGTTACCTCTATGTAAACTTACGCGAACGAAACTTTATAAGTATGCCGCACATTTTTGTATTGAGTCTTTCGTTCGAAGTTTTTCTTGCGGTCACGCAATATGGAATTACGCGTGTTCTCGCTTTTTGTGACGTGCTATCTAACTTGCAGTTTATGCAAAAATGCAATTGGTGAATCAACGATCGCTAAAGTTTTTCCGTCGATTAATAACGCTTTTGAGTTGGATGCGAAGAAAGAGAGAACGTTTGAAATAAGCAATAAACGAATCGAGCGATCAATCGAAATGAAAACAAGATCAGATGGGATTACTTTGAAGGATGATTCGCCTAAGCCTGAAACTCCACAAGAATCTTCGCTTATACAGGATCTATCGATGAAAACGAGAATCTTGGACGATTTAAAAAAAGTGGAATGTTCTAGGTTTGTTATTAATTTACGTAGTGAGATAAAGATTTATAAAAGTAATAATAAATGTATTAATTCAAAGTTTATCATATTCATAACATATTCCAATTGCATTTGTAGATATATTTTTAACATATAAAAGTATGCAAAAGAAAATTATATTAAAAATATAATATTAAAAAAATATTTTTCTAAATAATAAATTTAAAATATTTTTGTTAAAAGGTACTGTATACAACAATTGGGAACTGGCAAAGGTTTTGAAGATATTAATCTTGTTTTGTCATTTGCTGATGAGAACGGTAATAATTTTAACATAGCGTGAATATTACAAGATGATTTAACGTAAAAGAACTTTTTGTAAGTTATCATGGTTACTAACATTGTTTATCATGTTTGATTATATACTGACGTAAGTAAGTTGTACAAATTGTGCTGAAATTGCTAATTATTAATTTCTAACTGCATATCCTGATAGTTGATGACGCATAATTACAAAACATTATCTGAAATTTTCAAGATAAGACTATAAAAAATATGACGTAGATTGTGATAACAGTAACAATATAACAGTAATTTTATAAGTCATATGATGAATATGATGAATAACTAAATGTGATGCTTACATATTGATTTATATAAGAAATTTATTTAAACTAATAATTATAATCATTAATATATTGAAATTAGATATAAAATTAATTAATGTAGTATTACATTAAATAATACATTGAATAATGCTATTCGTAAGGTTGATTACAACATCATTAATTGTTTTATTCTTAAAGTTCTTTCACAAGTAATAATAGTAAAGATAATAATGAATGTAAACAAAATTACACTATAAACATTATAAAGAAGAAACATTTTATTAAATATTTTTACATTTCAAAGATTATTAAAAGATAAATATATTTAGAACATACAACATTTAAAATAAATCTCAACTTATATAAAATGTTACAAGTAAGATAATATAAAATATTATATAAGATATTTTATAAAATATAAATATGATTTTTTATAGAAAAATTCAAAAAATATGAA